>JAHCHA010012717.1:0-19978 GCA_027742795.1 Vigna hirtella
CAGAACACAACTCCTTTCGAAGCTAAACCACCGCTGAGGGCCAGAATTTCCCCTCAGCGCCACCAGTGCCACATTCCAACACGCAAAATTTCAGAAGAACCAAATCTGGCAGAGTGCCGCTCAGCGGCAGTTTACCCCTCAGCGGTAACTCTGCAGATTTTTGAAAATCTTGTTTTAAAGCTGTCCTATCTCCACCCAAATGCAATTTTCAGTTTTCCAGTTCATAATCATGCAGTTTAATCGGTTCAAACATCAAATATATCATCAAATCATGCATAGAAATCAAAACCCCTAAATATTCATGCTTTGACAATCACATTCAAATTCAAGAACCCTAGAATGAACAAAATGCTTTTTACTTACTTGGGTGGAGATACTAGATGCAATGAAAATGCTTCCAAGCTAGAATGCTCTCTTCCAACCCCAAACTTTGATGGCACACTAGTGAAAAAGTGAGTGGAAGAGAAATTTTCTTAAGAGGGAAGAGTGAAAAGATGTGGAAAACCTTGGATAAGGTATGTGGGAGTATTTGTGCAGAGAAGAGCCTGAAAGTATGAGAAATTGCGCAGATTAGGGTTTAAAAATACCCTAATGGGCTCGGGTCCCGCTAAGGGGAACTAAAGCCCATCTGCGAGAGTACCGCTCAGCGGTAAGTTACCGCTCAGCAACACTTTCGTGATGTGTTCTTCTCCTTCTTTTCTTAACCTACGTGCCTCCTAGACATGCCCCTCACTGGTTCCCTGCAATTCAATGTTCATAATACTTATGCAAACCCTATTATGCAACTAAAATGAAACAAACAGAAACAATCAATCAACTGGGTTGCCTCCCAGGTAGCGCTTGTTTAACGTCACGAGCCTGACCCAAAATCCACCAACACCCATCAGTAGGTGTTACAAACTTACCAACACCCATCAGTAGGTGCTACAAACTGAGTATCCTTTAGTAGATACTTAATGATGGACGAACGCCCGAGGAGAGGTCGATTGAAGCTGCGCGAACACGAACCGGACCTCCTCGAAGCTTCTCCGACGAAGAATACGCAGCGGAAAATGACAAAAACAGAGGGTTAAACTCGATAGAAACCCTAGAAATGGAAGGAAACCCAATATGAACCGATTAATCGGTTCAAAATGAAGATTGAACGGTGGAAAAGGTTTGGAACGAATCAAGAGTGATTTTAATCGGCTAAAATCAGAGAAAATGATGAAGGATGAAGAAACCCTAGACAAATGTGCAGATGATTTGGTGACAGTGGAAGAAAGATGAAGAAACTTGTGAATCTGATACTTACGGAGGAGAAGAGATGGATTTGTGATGAAGAATGGCTGGCGACGAGGAGACTCTCGAGTGGAAGAACGAGATGTGGTTCTGCGAGATGGAGAAAAGCTCTCACGAAAGAGAGAATGTGGTTGTGCGTGTCTGATGTGTGAGAAGAAAATCAAATGATGTGGAATGAGGGAGCGGATGCGTGGCTGAAGAAGGAAATGACAAACGCTGACGCATGCGAGGTGGCAGCGAAGGAGAGGTAGCGTGGAGGAATGAGTAGCACCGTGAAGTTTGGAGAAATGGAAGAATGAGAGTGTGCTTGGAAGGTGGCTAGAGGGAGTCTTTGGACTCTCTAGCCTATGACTTTCAAGAGAGAACAGTTTCTGATTCAGAAAACTCAATTCTCATTATTCTCAAAAGTGCTAATACAAGAGAGGAGTTGGGTATTTATAGTAACCCATGCTCCTTAAGAGCTAAGCTAGGAAAAGTAAAAATACAAAAGGAGGACTACGTCAAGGAGGATTCCATCACTTAACCACCTAGCATCCTTCAGTAAATGCTATATCCAACAAAATATTTACAAAATTAATGTCCACAGATTAAAAGTTACAAAACCAAAATCAAAAGTCTTTAAATCCACTGGGTTGCCTCCCAGCAAGCGCTCTTTTAACGTCATTAGCTTGACCCAATAAAGTTCAAGTTCCATCCTCTTTATAGTTGATGTTGTCATTCCACCAACTCCTCAGCTGTTTCCTTTGAACTGTTTTGATCCTTCTAGAATATGGAGACTCTATCTCTATCATCTCCTTCTCTTTAAAGCCCTTCACAACCCACAACTTGTTCTTGATTCTTACAGGTGTGCCAAGTTGGAGTCTTCTTTTCTTCCAGTCACTAGGAATTTTTTCTCCTCTTCCAATCTCTTCTTCCTTGGGTACCTGAAACAACAAACAATGGTTACCTGAAACCTCAAGATTTTCATCTTTACGGCTAGTCATGGGTGCATCTCGAAATGCAGCTTTATAACTAGCTTCTTCCTCCTTTGCTTGCATCTCATCTTTGAAGACATCTACCACCACTCTCTCCTCTCTGTCCTGGAGCACCACTATACCTTCATTTACATCTATGATGGCCCTGGCCGTTTTCATAAACGGTCTTCCAAGTATGATAGGTATCTTCTCGGTCTCCATCTTCATCACCACAAAGTCTGCCAAGAACTGAAGTTTGCCAACACAAACTATAATGTCTTCTACAATCCCACATGGCTCCTTTGAAGATCCATCAGCCATTACTATTTTAACCTTTGCAGGTTTCACTTTATCATTGCCGATTTGCTCCAGTAAAGAATAAGGTATCAAGTTAACACTTGAACCTAAATCAAGGAGAGCTTTCTTTACCTTTTTCTTCCCTATAGTACAAGGGATAGAAAAACTGCCTGGATCTGATGCTTTAGGAGGGAATGACTCTTTCTTAACAGATATACACTCTTTTGCCTCATCATCTCTACGTCTCTTCTTTATAGAGATTTCTTCATCAGACTTTGTGTAAACTGCAATTTTCTGTAGAATCTGTTCCCAAGGTGCTTCATTATCCACCATTCTGAATAATTCTGTGAAGTCCATTTGTTTCTCTTGATTTATTGGAAAAGGAAAAGTATTTTTGCTTTCTATTTCTCTTCTTTCTTCTGTTTCTCCTTCTTCTAACTCAATTATCTCTTCATTCACACTCTTTATCACTTTGCACTCTTCTCTGGGGTTAACTTCAGTATTAGCCCCAAAATTTCTATTTGGCCTTTCTTCCAATTGCTTGGTAATCTGACCCATTTGAATCTCCAAATTCTTTATAGCAGCTTCAGTGCTCTTTTGAGAAGATTCAGTTTTCTGTATGAATTGCTGAAGAGTTTCTTCCAACCTTGTTGACCTTTCATTAAGCATAGATAACTGTTGCCAAAAGGTTGGTTGCTGCTGCTGCTTATTATATTGATTAGCTTGCCCAGTTTGTCCTTGACCAATGCTTGGATGTGGTTTCCACCCTTGATTGTAATTCCCTTGACGGTATGGAAATTGATTAGCCATGAAATTAACATCCTCCACGGCTTCCACTGGAAAAGCACATTGACCATTGATATGATCACCTCCACATAATTCGCACAACTGGGTTTGTACCTGTGCCGCAGTTTTCAACTCTTTAGGTAATTGTGCAAGAGTTTTAGTCAGAGTCTCCAGCTGTTGAGTTAGAATTTTATTTTGAGCTAGCAAGGCATCATGTGTTTGTAATTGAAGAACCCCTTTTTGTTGCATAGGAGCTCCTCTCTCACTGTGCAGCTCATTATCACTAGTAGCCATGTTTTCTATAATTTCTGTGGCTTCCTCTGGAGTTTTCCATTTAATATTGCCTCCTGCTGAGGCGTCCAGCATCATCTTGGTTTGTGAACCAAGCCCTTCAAGGAAAGTTAAGACTACTTCCTGTTCTTCAAAGCCATGCGTGGGTGTTTTTCTTAGTAGACTTTTGTATCTATCCCATGCATGCCCCAGTGATTCTTCCATGCCCTGCTTAAATGAAGATATCTCTTGCTTGCCTTTTGTCACCTTTGATTGTGGAAAGTACTTGTTTAGAAACTTTGTTACCACTACTTCCCACTCTGTGAAACTTTCTTCTGGGAAAGAATTCAACCAAGGCTTAGCATTGCCTCCCAATGAGAAAGGAAACAAACTAAGTTTGATCGCTTCATCTGGCACCCCATTAATCTTGACTGTATTGCAAATTTCATTGAATGTAGTAAGGTGCTCATATGGGCTTTCATGAGATAACCCATTAAATTGATTACTTTTCACCAGTTGGATCAGTGCTGGTTTGACCTCCATATTGGCTGCATTGACTCTAGGTCTAGCTATGCTGTTAAAGTGCTGAGGTCCAGCTATATTGGTGTAATCAGCAAGAGTTCTTCTGATATTATTGTTCTCCATATTTTCTGTGCTATTGTCAGAACCTTGTGGTGATGGTTGCAACAGAGTTTCCGGAGGAGGGAAAAGTTCTCTAGATGTTCGGATTCTTCTCCTCCGTCTACTCTCGTCTAGACCTTCAAGCAGAGGTTCTGTTGTTTTCTTGCTCCTAGTTCGAATTGCCTCCTGCATACACAAGAACACAAAACCCTAGAAAAGATTTGGTTAGCACAAAAAGATATAAGAGAAGATATAAGATTCAGAAAATAAAAACAGAAAACAGAAAAATAAAATAAAATAAAATAAAAACAGAAAACAAGAAAAATAAAATAAAATAAAATAAAAACAGAAAAAAAATAAAAACATAAATTCAAATTTAAAGTCAAAGATAATCAATAATCACACAAATTAACCAGTTAAACCACGAGTCCCCGGCAACGGCGCCAAAAACTTGATGGACAAATTTATGAACACCAAAATATGATGTCACAAACTTGTTTTTCAATCGGCAAGTATCACCGAATCGTTCAAGTAATAAACTTGGTAAGGCCAAGTATCGTTCTTCCCAAAGGACTCACGGCCTAGTTTAGTTGTGTGGTTTCTTGATTAACAAAGACTTAAAGACGAAATATTTGGATTTTATATGCAAAAGACGAAATTTAAATATGTATGCATGAAGTTTTGATCAATGGCAAAAAGCAAAAGATAAACACTTTCAATGAAATCTATGTATGAATATGTTGTTGGGGGTCAATTTCATCTTATCCACTCTCATATATTTTAGGAATTCAACATTCAAATCATCATTGTTAATGCCACTCTCTAAAGTACCTTTCAAGAAGGCTTCTCCCCAATCACGAGTTCATACAATTCCTAGCATTCCTAATGATCAGTTCATAAGTGCAGGAGCTTAACGACAACCAATATAATATTGGGAGAAATTCCCCGGATCTAGACTTCCCCGTACGCGCCCGTATCGACAAAACCAATAATCATGCATCGAATGAGTTAAACAATGCAAGCATTAAGCAAAGAGGAAAAACCCTAACTAATGATAAAAGAAAGCATAGGTCTTAATTAAAAGAAGTAAAAACAAATTCCATATATGAGAGCTTCAAAAGATTACATTGATTCCCCAACAAACATACAGAGTTTAGTTCACCATATTCATGGTGAACCTAGATGAATAACAATGAAAGAATGGAAGATAAAACCCTAGAAAGGTGAAGAGGTAGCTTGAGCATCCAAGATCCTCCTTCAAAGGGGTGGAAGAGAGAGTGTTTGCTTCGTTTCTGCCAAAGATACCAACCCTAGGAAACCCTAAAGCTTATATACTATTCGTAAATTACAGAAAATTAGGCCCAAGCCCAAAATAGTGCCGCTCAGCGGTAAGTGCGTGAGACGTTTCTTCCCCTCAGCGGCCATTTTGCCCCTCAGCGGTCCTCCCGTGAGCTCCTGAGTGCCGCTCAGCGGTAAACTGCCGCTGAGCGGTAACTTCGGCTTCTCCTTTTGCACTTTTTGATGTCTTTTCTGATTCCATCTCTCTCCTTCTTCACTTCTTTCACCAAATTCACCTTAAAACCTGCACAAAAACACTGAAATCAAGCATAAACCTGTCCAGCTCTCTTATTTCTGAAAATATGAATAAAAGCATGATTTCAAGCTAGTTTCTAAGTATAAAGGTTGCTTTTAGTATCAATTTTAAGCATGAAAATAACAGTTTTTCAACTGTTATCACTAGTCAAGCAAGACAAATATTCTATGTCATTGACCCAGTGAATCATAAATGGTCAGTGGTATTGGAAGGCAGAGCCATGCACACAACTCATGATGAAGGCTCTCTAGATATACTTGAGACAAGCTCCTTCTCATCAAGAACCATTGAAAATAAGGTTGATGATGTACCCGATGAAATACATGCAACTCGATGTGATCACAACGAAGGCATATGGGATAAATAGGTGTCTTAACATTGTTTTAATTACTTGTACAATTTATTTATTTTGTTTCTTCTAACTATAATGTACTAACACTTTGTAAACAGGTATGACGAGCTCTAGATCAGGTCCGACGGGAGGAGGGGGTAGATCTGTGACTCGGATGCCTGATGTCACAACCTGTCGGGTTAATGAGAAACCAGTAATGGTGGAGTTTGATCCCCGAACATTTGTGCCTATTGGGGCACATGCAACATCGTTCAAAAGTTACTTGGGTGTGATGGCAAAAACACATGTCCCTATTGTCACTACCTGTTGGGATGATGTCCCACAGGTTGACAAAAATCTACTATGGGAGGATATTTTGGTATGTTTAAGATGTTTTACTTCCATCATTGACTTATTTTTGTTGATCATGCTTTAACATTAATTTTGTTTTTAAAAGGAAAATTGGAATATCCAATTCGTGGGGAGGCCTTAGGCACATTTATAGCTTGGCCTAAGGCTATGATCATGCCATATTTTGGCCCACCAGCAGTATTATATTCTTCTTTTCATTATCTTAAATCTTCAAGTTATAATTAAACGATTCCTAACTTTTGTAAATGTGAGTTGCAGGTCTACCGTCCTGAGAAAAAACCAATTGCTCAACCTATGAACGAGGCTCGTGAGGAAGCAGAAGACCATGATGCTATATCTATATTGACCTCCAGATTAAATAACTTGAGAAAAGGACCGGTAGAGATGCTGTGGGAGTTAAGAACATTTGGCCTCGAGTTCCATGTTCCATTGTATATTAATTTTGATGATGCGTATGAGATCATTGGTGGAGAAAAAATGCTCAACATTTCATGCATACAACTATGGTGCATGCAAGTTTTTTATTTGTTATTTTCTAATTTGTATATTAGTATTATTACTTTTTAATAAATATACCTAACTTTATTCTCACAGGTACATGGACACCATCGTAGTTGAATCAGGTCGGGCGTCAGTTTATGGCTTTCTTGAACCTCAGACCATTCAACCATCTGGAAACACATTAGATTTCAGAAAATCATATATTCAAACATGGAAGACTGAGTCTAACAGAGAGATATATATCGCGCCATACATTGATGCATATGTGTTTCCCAATATTGTCAACTTTTATCAAATTTTAATCAATAAACTAACTTACTAGTTGTTGGTACATGACAGGGGCCATTGGCAACTCATGGTGATCATTCCAAAAAAGGCACAAGTTGTATGATTTTGTTCTCTTCATAGGAAGATGAAAGCGGAGTTGAAGTCCTTGATACAAACGTAAGTATTACATTCATTCTTATCAATTCATTATGATATTAATATATTAACTTATATTTCTAATGTTTCAAATGTTTCAAATTTGTTTAGAGTTGTGACTAGGACCAGAGAACAACAACTTGAAATTATATATCCTAAGGTTGGAATTCGTTGCTCTTTAACCTTTAATTTTCGTAGTCAAATTTAAACCATTACATTTGACTAAGTTCTTTCACATGTTTAGTGTAATAAACAGAATGATTCATGTGCATGTGGCTACTACATCATGTCCTGGATGAAGGCAATCATCCGAGTAGAAATCAGAGGGGAATGGACTGAGGTAGAAATTTACATTTGAAAATCTTACAAATTCAATAAACTTTTGACATTAAAATGAATATAATAGTAAAGTTTCCTTGATTATGCAGCGGTTCAACACTACCTCTCCATTGTCCACTTTAGTAATAACAACGATAAGAGATGATTGGGCACGATATTTGAATAAACATTTTAAATAGCTATAACTTTAGGTTTTTCCTTTCATGATAGTAGCATTTGCTTACTTGTGCAGCTTTTAAACTGTTAATAGATTATTGTGAATAGATGAATAATGTGAATAGATGAATGGAAAACTGGGTTCTTTTAAGTTTTGATGATAACATTAGCGTCTTTTAGTTTTACTATTTAATTGGAATTGGTGAATTGATAATGGCATGGTTTAAATTAATTAATTTTGTGAATATATATGAATTGGAAAACTAGTTTCTGTATTTCAGGTTTGGTTAAATGAGCTAAACTGAATCAAATTTAAAAAAACACACTCAAGGTAACGTTGAAGTATACACTTTCGACATTCATACAGTGACAATAACGTCACATATCGACAAGTTCGACGTTAACCTTACGTCCTTCCCCTTATACGTGACGTCAAATATTCCTTTAAATATATATATTTTTTCAAATATTACTCAAAAATTGACGTCCTCCATGAACTTCGACGTGAACATTACGTTCGTTATCTTCAGTAACGACGTTAACTTTACATCACTTCCCTCGTACATTAGACGACAAATCTTACTATAAATATAAATATTTATTCAAATATTGGACGTCATTCTGTTTACTAATGGACGTAACCTCACGTCGTTGCACAAAATCGACGTTAGGCTTACGTCAATTCTCGATCCACTCGACGTCAAATTGTCCTAGTTATGTCACCCAGTAATATTCGACGTAAAATTTACGTCACCCACTATGACATCGGTCTCGAATTCGTCGTTAAAAGCCAAAAATAAATGACGTAAAACGCTGTTTTTGTACTAGTGTTTTGAAAGCATGATTTTGAATGAATATGGTTGTCTAAGCATGATTCTTGAGGGATTTTGATGTTTATGCATGATTGGATGAAATAATCACTGCTTGGACCGATTAAATTGCTTGATTAAGGACTGGAACTAGGAAAAATGCGTGTGGGTGGAGATTAGAAGTCAGCTAGGGCAATTATGAAGAAAAAAAACTGGTTGCCGCTCAATGCCAGTTACCACTGAGCGCGATTTCTGCAGAAACGTGATTTGTGTGCTTTCTTGCTGTTTCTTTGCACAGGTGACGCTAGGGGTTCCTATTTTGCCCTCAGCGATGATAGGTGATGAGTCGATATTTTATTCACTTCACTTGGTTTATTGTGCTAGAATTAATCGGGGAATTGTGCTTAAATGTCCGGTATTTTTCTGTTTTTGCTAATTGTGCTTAATTTGATCAGAAATTCTAATTTTAATTAATTTGAATTATTTGAGTTAATTATTTGCATTAGTAATTGCAGGAAAATTTTGGAAATATAATTTGGGACATTTGAAATTTAAAAGAGAAATGACAATTGGACCCAAAGGTGGAGGTTTATTTTTTAGGTGCAAACACAAAACTTTATTTTGGAGAATGCACTTGATATTCATGGCTGGATTCATTTTTGGGTTATTAAGAAAAGGCACATTCAATTGAATAAGTGGCACACATCCACGTCCTTAAGTAGCTGCCACGTTCTTGAAAGAAGAAAGGGCCCATGAGAAGGAATTTTTGACAGCAAAATGAACCTTAAGGAGCTCACGGACAGCAGCTTCAGCACGCCCATCACGGCCCACACTTGGATCCACGTTCCAGCAGAAGCAACAAACAGGGGTGACATCCAGATAAAAAAAAGCCCACGGTCCAGCTAGGATGAAGCAAGGAAGGCTGGCAGCAGCAAGCCATGAGCACGTGGCACCCAGCCCATACGCACATCTTGGAGCGTCCAGAGGCAGTTCCCCGTCCAGCAGGGATGAGGCCTTCATTTGGTGCGTCCAGCAAAATTGGGGATGTGTCCAGCAACACTTGGGCTTCATGCGGAGAATGGGAAGCAGCAAGGGTGCACATCCAGCTTTCAATTGGAGAAGCACGCACACATTGCGGTGCATTCAGCAGCTTGGAGAAATTCTGGTCCAGCAGCCAGCAGCAGCAACACGCTGATCTCAATGGGCTGGACTTCACGCTCCCAGCTGATTCACGTGGCACAGCAGCAACACACACTTGGGCTTGGAGAAGCAGCAGTGGCGGACAGCGAGAAGTGGAGTGGCGTCCAGCAGCAGCGGGTGGCATCCAGCAATCAACACGTGGTCAAGGTCCAGCAGGTTTTGATGATGGAGGAGGCACATGGGTGATAAAAGAGAGTGTCCAGCAACCGCCAAGAGGGGATTCTTTCTCACTTTGGAGGATGGAGGGCTACGGTTGAAGGATCACTTCCAGCAAGCATTGAATGAAGCGGTGCAGCACAACAATTTGGTTTTCTTTTTCTTCCTTCACGCATGAACAAAAAAAACCTGTTTCTTATATTATATATATGGGAAAACATTTAGATTGAAGTAGTTGTATTAATCACAGTGCTTTATTATTCGTGCAATTTTCTTTTGTGTTGTTTCCGTGCTTCTTTTAGATGATTACAATATGCCTTTTATTATCTCAGAGCTCATACGTTGCAAGCTTACAGCAGTGGATACATTGTCTTCTTATTTATAGCCTTCAAGCTGTTCATGATGGTTTATTTTTGGAACTGCACGGTGATTTTATGGACATTCATTTTGCTTTCTCTACAAACAGTGACGTTTTCAATTTTAGGACATAGTGTTACGCTTTTATTTATCAAGTGTTGAATTTATTTTAGAGGTTTTTTTTTGAGTTTTAATTGAGAAATAGGAAGAGCACACTCGGTGGCATTTAAGAAGGATTGACGCATTTCTTTTAGCTAAATATTTTTAACTATTGCACTTTATTGTTCATCTTATTTTCAAGTATTGTTTTTACTATTTGTTTTTACTGATGCTTTACTTTTGCATTTAATGTTTAAGTTCATTCGGTAAATTTCAATTAGGCTGCTGTTACGTTTTCTGCGCGTTATTTGTTTCAGCATTTTATTTTCAAATCCTGATGAATTTTCCGTTTTCTGATTTTACTATCTTTTATCGTTTGGCTTTACTGTCGTTAAAATTTATTTCAACATTTTTAATTCAGTCGTGTTTAAATTTCATCCGCAACCAAAAAATGATCAAAATCCCCCACTTCGTGTTAATCTGAGACTGAACCACATTTGGTCCTTGAGAGACGACCTAGGAGTCACTTCCTAGTAACTATACTGCATTAATTTTGCAATCAACTTTTGTGTGAGGTGCGACCCTCTCAACAATAGGAAGAGTGCTAGGAAGTTGTTTGTTGTTTACTAATGTTTAACGATATTTCTTGTGGTTTTGTGAATTGTATTTGATGCAGGGATCGCCTCCTCATCAGGTAAAAGAATCAAAACTGTGGGAGCCAAGAGGAAGGAACCAAAACGTCCTTATTCTAATAAGTTCCTTTCCCATAGAACATGAGCAACACTTCCTCATTGTCTAATATAGCATGGCCAGAGGAGCAGGCACAGGCCAGTAGAGCAGGAGCAGCTGAAGCTCCAGCTATGGAGGAAGATGATAAGGATCATGATTTTGAAGATGCTGAAGAAGGAGAGGAGGAAGATGATAATGGTTGAAAATATCATTATTTGTGATGTAATTTTGATACTAAATGCAATTTTTTTGACTTAGAAACTTGCTTTAACTCATGTTTTTGCTTTAGTTTTGTGAATAACAGAGTTGAGGTGGAACTTAATGAATTTTTGACTAATTCCCTTCATTTTGTAGGGCATTGGAATGATTTGAAAGAAGAGTTAAAGTACCAAAATATTGGAATGCAGAAAAGTCAACCAGAGTGCGGAAAAGTCAACCAAAATATTTGCACCGCACGACGCCTGGGCTCCCTCTAGGGGCGCTTGAGTGCCAGAAAACCGACGTTCACCGCCCGGGCGCCCTTCCAGGGGCGCTTGAGCGCCACATTATGGGCTTGGACTCGTTTTTTGTTATTTTTCTTATCTATTTTGGGCTTGGGCTTCGTTTGTGTTAGTATTTTAATCTATTTAAAGGACTCGGACGTCCTAGGGTTGGTATCTTTTGATGGCTTGAGCACAGAAACAAATTTTTCACCCCTTGGGGGTAGATTTTAGGATGGTGGCAACTCTCCTATTCCTGGAGGGTAGATTTGGGGATGGTGACAACTCTCCTATTCTCTTTCTAGGGTTTTTCTATCTCTTCCATTCTTTCATTCCATTGTAATTCTATTTGTTGATTGGGGGATTATGTAACCTTGTAAACTCTCATGTATTTGAATTGATTCTTAATTTGTATGCTTTTTCATTAATTGTTAGGGAATTCATCTATTTCAATGCTTCCTCTATTTAACTCATTTAGTAGCATGATTTATGAATTGCATGAGTGCCGGGAGGTTCCTCACAAATCAGGTTCTTGTTGAATTCTCCCAAGGGTAATATTTCTCAGGGATGAGGGTATGAGTACTTGGTCGTTTTAAGCTCTTGATCTTCAGACTTAATTTTTTAGGAACGCTAGGAATTGCACAAACTAGGAATTAAGCTCTTGATCGGGTTCTAAGTAATTTAGTGAGTGACGTTAACATTAATGTAAAAAGAAGAATTCTTATATATATGAGAGTAAACTTGGTGAAATCAAACCCCAACAACATATTCATCTCATATTATCAACTTCATCCATTCATTCTTGTGTTTAGCCTCAATTGATCAAAATGCATTCTTGTTTATTTTTTTGCATTTGCATTCAAAAACCCCAAAATATGGTCTTTAGAGTCTTAATTAGTTGAGTAATGTCGTGAGTCCTCTGGGATACGATACTTGGTCTTACCATTTTATATTACTTGTGCGATTTGGTACACCTGTCAATCCATCAACAGAAGACTTTGATAATAGCATGAGTTGATGAGGAACAGAGATAGCATCTACTGTTGAACTTATTTGCTTCTGTTTTTAGAATAGGTTGTGATGTACTCAATTTGAAACTTTTATCTGCTATGATGGTTTGCTTGTGATTTATGCATGATGAGTTTTGCTTGATGATGCTTGGATAGTGATTGATGTTGAGATTGTGCACTATATGCTGATATACAGGTGGTTGTTCAACAAGCGTTGAGAAGGATTGATAAAGGTTCAAGTTTGGGGTTGTTAGGAAGTCTAAAAAGGGAAAACAACAAGCGTTGAGCTAAGCACGTGAAAAGCAAAATAAAAGGGAAAGAAAAGAAAGAAAAAGAAAAGCTCAATGCAAAAGAAAGTTGGGAACAAGTAAGAATAGTTGTGTTTAAATGATGATTCTCTTAACTCAAGGATTTTGTGACCCAGAAAAACCAATTTTCTTCTTAGCCCAGCCACATTATAAGCCATAAAAAGTCCTTGTGATGATGCTTACTTGTGAGTGTGTTTAATTGTGGTTAAATGAAAGGCAAAGTTGATTCATGTGACATTGTGATAGTGGAGTGAATGAGTGACCTCTATATACACTTGTGTTATTGAGTGAAACACTTTATCTAGTGAGGAATAATTCCATGAATGCTTAGTTAACTGATCATTCATGAGAATAGCATTTGTTGGATACTATGTGATTATGTGAACACCACAATGAGCTTGATTGAATCAAAGCATGTGTGCATCTTGACTGAATTCTTTTTGATGAGCTGATTTGAGTAATTCCTTGTTTTGAAAGAAAGAGTATTTGAATGTAGTGAACTATTGTATGGATTGGTGGAAGACTAAGTTACATCTTGTTTGCTTGAGCACAAGCAAAGTTCTATGTTTCGGGTTGTGATAACGGTTGAAAAACCGTTATTTTTATACTTAATTTTGATATTAAAAACAACCTTTATGACTTAGAAACTAGCTTGGAATCATGTTTTTACTTAAGTTTTGGAAATAAGAGAGTTGGATGGGTTTTACGCTTGATTTTCCTTGTTTTGCCAGGAATTAAGATGAATTAGATGAAAGAAGTTGAAGTAGTAAGGAGCTGGACTCAGGAAAGGAAGTAAAAAGGAACAAAAGAAGATTCGCAGTCATCGTTGAGTGCAACTTTACCGCTAAGCGGCATTCTGAAGTACCGCAGTCACCGTTGAGGGCCAAAACTGCAGCTGATCGTCATCTTGAAGAGCCGCACTTACCGCTGAGCGCCAAAAGTGCCGCTGAGTGCCATTTAATTGGGCTTGGGCCTAATTTCTGTAAATTTTAATAATTTATATAAGGGTTTAGTCGACCTAGGGTTGGTATCTTTGGACAGAAAGAGGCGAAATCACACTTTCTTCACCCCTTGGAGGCGGATTTTGGATCCAGAAGCTCCTTTCTTCAAATTCTAGGGTTCTATCTTTCATTATTTCATTGTGTTTTATCTACTTTCACCATGTCTATGGTGAACTAAACCTCCATTGTTGTTGGGGAACCGATTTAATCCTTTGAAACTCTCATGTATTGAATTGGTTTTATATTTTATATGCTTTGCTTCATTAATTGTTAGGGTTTTTCCTCTTTACTCTATGCATGCTTTGTTTAACTCATTCAATTGCATGATCATTGATGTTATCTATATGGACAGATATAGGTAAATCTAGAACTAGGGAAATTTCCCATAAGCAATATTACCTAGACATAGGAAGAGGAGGATCAGTTTCCTTTAAGCTTCTGTGCAAAGTAATGCATGAATAATTTCTTAGGAGACAAGACATTGTAAACTAGTGATTAGGAGTAGGCTTTCTTCACCGAGACATCGGGTTTAAGGTAAATTAGAAAGTGGCATTAACATTAATGAAGAAAGATGAATTCATGAATACATGAGAGTGGACAGGATAAATCGGAAACCCCAACAACATCATCATTCCATATTTTACATCAATCTCTTTTGCTTTTTTCAATCCAATTGATCAAAAACTTGCATTCATGTTTATTTTCCACAATTCAAACACAATTATTTCGTTTACAAGTCTAATTTAATCAAGAAATCACATAACTGTATAGGTCGTGAGTCCTTTGGGAAACAATACTTGGTCTTACCATTTTATTATTACTTGATACGATTTGGTACACTTGCCGAGTGTTAACAAGTTTTTGGCGCCGTTGCCGGGGACTCGTGGTTTAACTATTCTAGTTGTGTGATTCTTAACCGATTAGACTTTTTATCTTTTTATTTTTTTTATCTTTCTATTTTTCTATATTTTTATCTTTTTATCTTTTTGTCTTTTTATCCTTTTATTTTTTTTTATCTTTTTATTTTTATTTTTTCTATCTTTTCATCTTTTTATCTTTTTATCGTTTTATCTCTTTATCTTTTCATCTCTTTATCTTTTTATTTTTTATTTTTTTATTTTTTATTTTTTTTATCTTTTCATCTTTTTTACTTTCTATATCTTTATCTTTTTTTTTTATTTTTATCTTTTCATCTTTTTATCTTTTTAATTTTTTTATCTTTTTATTTTTTTCTTTTCATCGTTTTATCTTTTTATCTTTTTATCTTTTTCGCTTTTTATCTTTTTAACTTTTTATCTCTTTATCTTTTTATTTTTTTTATCTTTTCATCTTTTTATCCTTTTAATTCTTTTATCTTTTTATTTTTTTCTTTTCATCTTTTCATCTTTTTATCTTTTTCTCTTTTTCTCTTTTTATCTTTCTATCTTTTTATTTTTTTATCTTCTTATTTTTTTTTATCTTTTTTTTTATCTTTTCATCTTTTTATCTTGTTGTCTTTTTATCGTTTTATCCCGTTATCTTTTTATCTCTTTTTCTTTTTATCTTTTTATTTGTTTTATTTTTTTTATCTTTTTATCTTTATATCTCTTTATCTTTTTATATTTTTATCTTTTCATCTTTTTATCTTTTTAATTTTTTTAATCTTTTGTATTTTTATCTTTTTATTTTTTTATCTTTTTATCTTTTTATTTTTTTATCTTTTTATTTTTTTATCTTTTTTTTCTTTTTATCTTTTTATCTTTCTATCTTTTTATCTTTTTATCTTTTTCTCTTTTTATTGTTTTATCTTTTTATTTTTTTATTTCTTTTTATTTTTATCTTTTTATCTTGTTATCTTTGTATCGTTTTATCTCTTTATATTTTTATCTCTTTATCTTTTTATCTTTTTATTTTTTATTTTTTTTATCTTTTTATCTTTCTATCTCTTTATCTTTTTATATTTTTATCTTTTCATCTTTTTGTCTTTTTAATTTTTTTAATCTTTTTCTTTTTGTCTTTTTAGCTTTTTCTCTTTTTATCTGGCCACTAGACAGTTGTGTGATAACTCGATTAATTAAGACTTAAATAAAACGAGATCATTGGTTTAAGATGCAAACACTGAAAATTAAATATGAATGTCGTTTGATCAATAGCAGAGTAACACAAAGATGAACATATGTTGTTTATAATGAGATGAGTATGTTGTTGGGGTTAGATTTCACCAAGTTCCCTCTCATGTATGTAAGAATTCTTCTTTATGCATTAATGTTAACGTCACTCACTAAATCAGCTAACACTAGTGCAGAATTGGCCTTTAACGTCAGCCCATAGACGTCCGTCCACAAAAGCCCCAACGTAAATAATTGACCGGTGGCATATCCGTAAATAAGTGAAACTGTAGACGTCCGTTGTGGGGGGGGGGGGACGGACGTCTATAATATTATAGACGTCAGGGCCCTCCCGCGGACGTCTAAGAGGCTAGAACAATCACCTCTTCAGCTCCCTATGTCAGGCCTTAAACGTCCGTTGTGGAGGGGGTCGGACGTCTATAATGTTGTAGACGTCAGGCCCCCTCCACAACGGACGTTTAACGGGCTGAAGACAATTAATTCTTCAACCACCCTGTCAGCACCCTAAACGTTCGATATGGGGGGACGGACGTCTATAATATTATAGATGTTCGGCCTCCTCCACAACGGACGTTTAAGGCCTGACAGAGGGAGCTGAAGAGGTGATTGTTCCAGCCTCTTAGACGTTCGTGAGAGGGGCCCTGACGTCTATAATATTATAGACGTCCGACCCCCTCCACAACGGACGTCTAAAACCCCGCGCGAATATCAATTTTAAATCCCCAAAGACGTCATATTAGTGATAGCCCCGATGTCTATAGTATTATAAACGTCGGGGCCCCATAGTACCGGACGTCTATTGGTTTTGGCCTATGTTTTTGAATGATCTAAATTCTTAACTATTTAGTTTGTTATTTTAGTGTAACCAGCAGCTAGATTCATGGGAATGTGGCTTCTATGTGATGTGTTGAATTAAGACCATCATTCGAGCTGTCATTACAGATGACTGGAATAAGGTAATGACGTATACCTTGAATACATTACAAATCAAATTTATCTTCAAACATATATGAAACCATAATGAATCTTTCTTGAATTTTGCAGCGCTTCAAGAGTACATCGCCTATACCAGAGGACACAATTAGACAGATAAGGCAGGAGTGGACAGCTTATCTTCTGCAAAGATGGAGTTAGGAATAGTTTTATTTGTTGTTGAACATTGCTTAGATTTAGTTAAAGTTTTAACTTGATAGTTTTGATAGTGGATTATATTTTACATTAAGTACAACTTTGTTTATATGAAACGCATTGATATATTATAGCAAAAATGTTCTAGGACAATTTTCTGCTTTTCAAGTGTGGTTTTATTGCAAAAGTAAATTAATTTTTAAAAAAAAACCGCCCAGTAGACGTCGGTTAGTGATGACTGAAGGCTTGAGCTGAATCGGGAGACGACGTGAAATCTGGACTTGATCGAGCTGAAGAACCGGGAAACAGCGGAAGAAACGGATTTACTCGAGAACCCTAGGTTTTGGAGGATTAATCGGTGAAAACTCTAGGGTTGAAGGTAAGGAAGGATTTAATCGGTGGAGAAGAAGGATTCAACGAGGAAATCAATGAAATGGAAAGAAATCATGATTTGATTCAGTGAATGGGCGAAGAACGATGGTGGAAGCAATGATAGAGCACCAAACAAAGGTTGAATCAGTGCGAAGGTGTGAAAAGGCAAGGACAAGGCAAATCTGAGATATGGATCGGTGGAGATGACTTACGTGAGGGTTTGTGATGGTGGATCTGGCAGACATGAGGAGTTTGAGATTCTGAAGTGAAGAATCTCATGAGAAAAATGACTCTGAGGCTTCGCTCATGAGGAAATTGTGAGAGCGAGATGTGAGGTTTGTGGATCGCATGTGAGGAATGGCGAGAAGGAAACGTGGCTGATAAGGTTGACGATGCGACGAGAAGAGATGTGTCTGCGAGGAGAGCTGACGCGTGCCAAGTGCATCTGCTGGGTGGAGGAAAAGTGATTATACGGATGAGCGAGAAACTGATGCTAGAAAATGAGAGAATGGATGATGTGAATGGAAGGTGGCTAGAGGAGATCCTTTGGGATTCTCTAGCCTTGACTTTCAATGGAACTAAATTCTGGAGTTCTCTCTACAGAAAGTTTAATTCATTATTCTCAAAAGTGTCTTACAAGAGGTGATGACATGTCTATATATAGGACTAAAAGTCTCTCCTATCTAGCACATGCCTAACACCTTTTACACATGCTTTAATAAAAGTAACAGAAATCCTACATTGAACTAATTGGGCTTGGGCCCAAGTCATCATCCCCTCCCCCTTGGAAAGGATTTATCCTCAAATCTGATGGTGCTTCTGAAGACTTATTTTTGTTAGCTTCATAAGTGTTCCTCGTGGGTCAAATATCCATCTGCAATAAGCATCAAACATATCTCTAATTAGTTTTCTTTGACCCAATAAGATGTATAAAAGAATATGTGTAGAAGAAGGTTTCCTAATTTTGAAATTTTTTACTTTAATATAACAAAGAAACCTTTCTTCATTTGAAATTTTATTGGTATCTTGAGTTATTGGTAACCATAAAGGTAACCATAACCTTTGTGACTTTGCATGTGTTGTAAGTGATAACATTTTTAAAGATTGAGTGTCAAATTCTTTGAAAGAAAAGTGAAATTTGGGAAATTCAAATATAAATGGAGAAAAGTGAGAGGATAGAAAACCTCCCCTTAAGAATCTAGCTTCTAGGGTAGGAGGAGATGTTGCCCTTAATTGCTTTTTCTTTTCTTCCATTTCTATTCTTTCAACTTCTTCCTTTTCTCTTCTTTGTGCTTCTTTTCTCTCTTTCTTTCTTCTTTTCTCTTCTTCTCTTCTTTCTCTTTCTTCCTCGTCTCTTCTCTTGTTTTCTTCCTCTTCTCTTCTCTCTTGCTCTCTTCTTTTCTCTTCTTCTCTTCTCTCTCTTCCTTCCTCTTCTCTTCTATTTCGTTGTTCCTCTTCTCTTCTTTCTTTTTCTCTTCTCTCTCTTACTTCTTGCTTTTGTTTTTCTCTTTTTAATCTCTCAATTCTATATTTGCTTGTCTCTTCCCATAGCCTCTTAAGTTTTTCTAGAAACTCACTTTCCCTACGAGAGAACCCACTTACATGTTGAATGAACGACTTACCTTCTCTAATAAGCTCTCTCATAAGTTCTAAGTTTCTTTCAATTTCTCGAGGCACAAACTTTCTTCTCATACAAGCTTTCAATTCATTCCAATCATGAATGGGATATTTTCTACCTATCTTAACATGATATTGTCTATCATCCCACCACTCTCTTGCATGCTTTTCAAAACTAGAAGTGTAGAGACTAAGAATATAAGATTCATTATCTCTAGAATAGAAGGATTTAGATTTACTTTTTCTAACCATGAATGAATGCATGTCATCAATTTCCTTTTCCCAAGCTAGGTATGTTAATGCACCTATATCATCACCAAAGAATGGAATATTTTCACTAGCTTGTTTATACAAATCATCTTCAATCCTATCAAATTCATAAGATGAACAGGACTTCCTTCTAGCTTTATCATGTTCTCTTTTGATGCCTTTGTAACTAAGTTGCTTAGCAAAGTTAAAATTCCTAGAAGACCTATATGAATAACAAGACATCTTTGTTTCTAAAAGTTTTTCTAGTGTAAAAGATATACAAGATTCACACTTAGACAAGTCCCAGGTAAGAGAGGTGAGTCATGAAGACTGCTTAAGTACCAAGTCTTGCCTTGCCAGAAATGTCTTAGGTTACTACTAGTTACCCTTTAAACTAAAATCACCTTTAAAATCAAAGGACACAACTCACAA
>JAHCHA010012717.1:19988-44594 GCA_027742795.1 Vigna hirtella
AGGAAACGTGGCTGATAAGGTTGACGATGCGACGAGAAGAGATGTGTGTGCGAGGAGAGCTGACGCGTGCCAAGTGCATCTGCTGGGTGGAGGAAAAGTGATTATACGGATGAGCGAGAAACTGATGCTAGAAAATGAGAGAATGGATGATGTGAATGGAAGGTGGCTAGAGGAGATCCTTTGGGATTCTCTAGCCTTGACTTTCAATGGAACTAAATTCTGGAGTTTTCTCTACAGAAAGTTTAATTCATTATTCTCAAAAGTGTCTTACAAGAGGTGATGATATGTCTATATATAGGACTAAAAGTCTCTCCTATCTAGCACATGCCTAACACCTTTTACACATGCTTTAATAAAAGTAACAGAAATCCTACATTGAACTAATTGGGCTTGGGCCCAAGTCATCAGTTAGTGCACTGTCAGATGTCTATAGACGTCTGGCAGTGCAAAAACGGACGTCCAACCCCACCCCTACCACAAAACCATTCAGGCAGGTGGTCGTCGGGTTACACACATCGGACGTGTGTATAGACGTCGGGTGGGAGGAGACGACGGACGTCTGTATAGACGTCTGACGGGGTACATCGGACGTCTATATGGACGTCCGAGGGTGTACACCGGACGTCTGCATAGGCGTCGGGCCTGACACATCAGACGTCTATACACATGTCCGATGTGGACCCCCCGACGTCTGAGTAACGTCACCCACAAAGACGTCGGGGGAAGGTCAGACGTCAAAAAGCCAAAAGAACGGACGTCTAAAGCCCTTTCTGCACTAGTGTAAACCCGATCGCTCGGTGAATAAGCTTGTCCTTAACTACCAGTTCATGCAATTCCTAGCATTCCTAGTAATTAAATGTGAAGATCAAGAGTTTAAGACGACCAAGACTCATACCCTCATCCCTGAGAAATATTACTCTTGGGAGTATTCAACAAGAACCTCAATTGTAAGGAACCTCCCGACACTCATGCAATTCATAAATCATGCGATGAATGAGTTAAACAAAGCGTGTAATAAGCACAGATGAATTACACTAACAATTAATGAAAAAGCATATGGGATTAAGAATCAATTCAAATACATAAGAGTTCACAAGGTTACATCATCCTTCAACAACAAATAGAGTTTAGTTCCCCATAGACATGGAGAAACTAGATGAATAATGGAAAATCATGAGATAGCAAAACCCTAAAAGTAGAGGAAGGACGCTTTCGCATCCAAATCCACCTTCAGAGAGTGGAAGAGTGTGTTGTTGTGCTGGTCCAGCGAGAGATACCAAACCTAGGACGCCTGGTTCCTTTAAATAGAGCGAAGACAGAACAGAAACAAAGCCCAAGCCCGAGTCGCCGGCGGTGAAGCGCCCCACTTAGGGCGCCCGGGCGGCGAGCGATGGTCTTCCACGCTCAAGCCTTGCAGAGGACGCTTAAGCTTCGAGCTTCCGCCACTAAAGCGCCCCAAAAGGGGCACCCGGGCGGTGTGCGGTGGTCTTCTGCGCCCAAGCCTCAGAAATGATGTCCAAGCTTCGTGCATCTGGCGCTCAAGCGCCCCAAAAGGGGCACCCGGGCGGTGAGCAACTCTCTTCTGCGCTCAAGCCTCCTGAAAGGGTGCCCAAGCTTCGAGCATGCCTCCTTTCTAGTGCTTTTCCAGGCCTTTCTGAGGTTTATCTCCTTAGCACTTTATCCCTGTTTTCCATATTATCTCATTTTCTATCAAAACAAAGGGAATTAGTTATAAAATCATCAAATTCAACCTTAACTCTTTTATTCACACAACTTAACAGAAAAACATGATTCCAAGCAAGTTTCTAAGCAGAAAAGGGTGTATTTAGTATCAAAATTACATCACAGATAATGGTATTTTCAACCGTTAACATAAACCCCCACTGGCATATGAAGTGAGTTCGTTGATCGTCATCACTGAACCAAATAAAAAGATTTTCTTCCTTGATCGAAGATGCGGGACGCTTTCCTAGACGTGAAGATGAGGCGGCCATTATTAACCCTTGGTAAGTGTAACCGAATTGTATCAAGTAACAATAAAATGGTAAGACCAAGTATCGTTTCCCAAAGGATTCACGGCCTAAATAGTTATGTGATTTGTTGATTAAATTAGACTTGTGAACGAATTCTTGTAGGTTTAAATGCAAATACTAAAAATTAAATATTGTTAACCCTCGGCAAGTGTAACCGAATCGTATCAAGTAATAATAAAATGGTAAGACCATGTATCGTTTCCCAAAGGACTCATGGCCTAAACAGTTATGTGATCAGTTGATTATCTTAGACTTCTGAACGAATTCTTGTAGATTTAAATGCAAATACCAAAAAGTAAATATGAATGCATGTATTGATCAATTGGACAAAAGAAGCAAAACGTGATTGAAATATATGGAATGATGATGTTGTTGGGGTTTTCAATTCATCTTATCCACTCTCATGTCTTCAAGAATTCATCTTCTTCATTAATGTTAATGTCACTTTCTAATTTACCTTAATCCCGATGTCTCGGCGAAGAAAGCCTACTCCTAATCACTAGTTTACAATGTCTTGTCTCCCTAGCAATTATTCATGCATTACATTCGCACAGAAGCTTAAAGGCAACCAATCCTCCTATCCCTATGTCTAGGCAATATTACTATTGGGAGAATTTCTTCATGTGTAGATTTATCTATATGTGTCCATACAAATAAAATCAATGATCATGCAATTGAATGAGTTAAACAAAGCATGCATAGAGTATAGAAGAAAAACCCTAACAATTAATGAAAGAAAGCATATGAATTAAAGAACCAATTCAATACATGAGAGTTTCAAAGGATTACATTGATTCCCCAACAACAATGAAGGTTTAGTTCACCATAATCATGGTGAAACTAGATGAAAAATAATGAAAGAATGAAAGATAGAACCCTAGAAGTTGAGGAATAGAGCTTGATCATCCAAAATCCTCCTCCAAGGGGTGAAGAAAGTGCGCTTTTGCTTCGTTCTGGCCAAAGATACTAACCCTAGGTCAACTAAAATCTTATATAGCTTCCTAAAAATTACAGAAAAGTGGTGCAAGGCCCCTTAAAATGGCGCTCAGTGGTAATTACCGCTCAGCAGTAAGTATGGTTCTTCAATTTGGCGCTCAACTGTAGTTTTGCCCCTCAGTGGTGACTGCGGGTCTTCAGAGTGTCGCTCAGCGGTAAAAGTATCGTTGAGCGGTACTTGCGACTCTTCTTTTATGCACTTTTTCTTCTTTTTCTGAATCCAACTCCTAGCTACTTCACTTCTTTCATTCAATTCATCTTAAAACCTGTGAAAACATAGAAAACCAAGCATAAAACCTATCCAATTCTCTTATTTCCAAAACTTAAAAAAAGACATGATTCCAAGCTAGTTTCTAAGTCATAGAGGTTGTCTTTAAGGTCAAACTTAAGTATAAAAATTACAGTTTTTAAACTGTTATCAAATACGAATGCATGTGTTGATCAATTGGATCAAAAGAAGCAAAAGTGATTGATGTAAATTATGGAATGATGAAGTTGTTGGGGTTTCCAATTCATCCTATCCACTCTCATGTGTTCAAGAATTCATCTTTCTTCATTAATGTTAATGCCACTATCTAATTTACCTTAAACCCGATGTCTCGGTGAAGAAAGCCTACTCCTAATCACTAGTTTACAATGTCTTGTCTTCCTAACAATTATTCATGCATTGCATTTGCACAAAAGCTTAAAGGCAATCAATCCTCCTATCCCTATGTCTAGGCAATATTACTCTTGGGAGATTTTCTTCAGTTCTAGATTTACTTATATGTGTCCATACAAATAACATCAATGATCATGCAATTGAATGAGTTAAATTAAGCATGCATAGAGTATAGAAGAAAAACCCTAACAATTAATGAAAGAAAGCATATAGATTAAAGAACCATTTCAATATATGAGAGTTTCAAAGGATTACATTGGTACCCCAACAACAATGAAGGTTTAGTTCACCATAGACATGGTGAAACTAGATGAAAAACAATGAAAGAATGAAAGATAGAACCCTAGAAGTTGAAGAGTAGAGCTAGAGCATCCAAAATCCTCCTCCAAGGGGTGAAGAAAGTGTGATTTTGCTTCGTTCTGTCCAAAGATACCAACCCTAATTCGGCTAAAACCTTATATAACTTCTTAAAAATTACAGAGAAGTGGCCCAAGGCCGAATAAAATGGCGCTTAGTGGTAATTACCGCTCAGCGCGAAGTGCGATTCTTCTATTTGACGCTCAGCTGCAGTTTTGCCCCTCAGCGGTGACTGCGGGACTTCAGAGTGCCGCTCAGCGGTAAAAGTGGCGTTGAGCGGTACTTGCGGCTCTTCTTTTATGCACTTTTTCTTCCTTTTCGGAATCCAACTCCTAGCTACTTCACTTCTTTCATTCAATTCATCTTAAAACCTGCAAAAACAAGGAAAACCAAGCATAAAACCTATCCAACTCTCTTATTTCCAAAACTTAAACAAAAACATGATTCCAAACTAGTTGCTAAGTCATCAAGGTTGTGTTTAAGGTCAAAATTAAGTATAAAAATAACAATTTTTGAATTGTTATCAGCCATATGTAGAAATAGTGGAATGTGCGGAGACACTTTGATACATATAAGAGTTTGTGTGTCAAAACTATGAAATAGATACAGAGTATACAAACATATATGTAAGGGCGCAAACAACAATGATTCGATTAGGCCCAATTCAAATTTTCAAAACTAAAGAAAGTTCAAAGCAGAGATTATTATTCGATTTCATTAAAAAGAAAGTTGACTTAATGCATTAACAGTGTGTTACCACAAACAGAGAAACACACACCCATAAAATATTCGACTCAACACTTAATACAATTGATTAAAAGTCGCATTAGCAGAATATCACTCAATTCATGCAAATAGATAAGTCCACAACAAACATGCATTTTATAATCAATCATAGAAATGCTTATGATGCATGAAAGAGTTTTGTAATAGTTACCATAATCAGTGACTCAAGAATTTTTTTATATCATCATGGTAGATCATCCTTGAGTTGAATATTGCTTCAGCAGTAACTGCTCCTTTTCTGCACAATAGTTAAAAGGTTTTGATGCTGGTACCCATTGGTACTTGGGTCCTGTCTTGTTAGTGGCAGGAGGTTGTTCCTTGGGAACCCATTTGTATTTTTCGTTTGGAGCACCAACATTTCTAAAATAGAAGTTTCTAACATTATGATCAATTGTGTTGCAATAAAAGCATGCATTTGTAGTAGGTTTACTCAGATCAATAAGTTTCTTTGAGTTTATCCTATTACTTTTAGCCTTATAACCAATACCTTGTCTGTAGATAGCTCTTCTAGATGATCTTAACACATCATTAAGAAAGTAAATCTAAATGCACTTTTGATCAAGTGAAGAAAAACACAAAGGCGAATGAATGATATTGAAATTATGAGATGAGTATGTTGTTGGGGTTTAGATTTCACCTAGTTTACTCTCATGCATATACAAATTCATCTTCTTCATTCAATTGTTAGCGTCACTTTCTAAAGTACTTAAAACCCGATCCCTCGACGAAGAAAGCCTATCCTTAATTACTAGACCACAATTGATGACTTAAGGCAAGGACCCATTACTAGAAGTATGGCTAGAAGAATCCAAGAAGAGCTTGAAGATATGGATACAACAAGGCAAGTTCTTTTCCTTCATTTTAAGTGGAATTTGGAGATACCAAGAGAAGGGGCAAATCTGTCCATATGAATGTCCAAGTTGCTAGCTGCACCACCACTCTTTGCTAAGCACACCATAGCAACATCAACACCCATAGACCACGTGCTGATTTGGTTTTTAAACACATTTTTAATAAGCCTTTCTATAAGGTGATGACAAATTTATGAACACCGAAATACGGCGCCACAAACTTGTTGAACAATCGGCAAGTGTGACCGAATCGTTTCAAGTAATAAACTCGGTAAGACCAAGTATCGTTCTCCCAAAGGACTCACGACCTAGTTAGTTATTTGATTCGTTGATTATTTAAGACTTGTGAACAAATTCTTGTGGTTTCAAATGCAAAAGACAATAAGTAAATATGTATGCATGAGTTTGATCAATGGCAAAAAGGAACACAAACACGGGATGAATTATATGGATGAGTATGTTGTTGGGGTTATCAATTTCATCTTATCCACTCTCATATATTTTAGGAATTCAACATTCTTTTCATCATTGTTAATGCCACTCTCTAAATTACCTTGCAAGAAGGCCTATCCCTAATTACGAGTTCATACAATTCCTAGCATTTCTAATAATTAGTTCTTTTAGTGTAGGAGCTTAACGACAACCAATATACTATTGGGAGAAATTCCCCGGATCTAGACTTCCCCGTACGTTCCCGTATCGACAAAATCAATAATCATGCATTGAATGAGTTAAATAAAGCAAGCATTGAGCAAAGAGGAAAAACCCTAACTACTGATGAAAGAAAGCATAGGTCTTAAATATAAGATGTAAAAACAAATTCCATATATGAGAGTTTCACAAGACTACATTGATTCCCCAACAACAATACAAGGTTTAGTTCACCATATTCATGGTGAAACTAGATGAACAATAATGAAAGAATGAAAGAGATAGAAAAACCCTAAAAAGAGAAGAGGAGAGCTGTCACCATCTCCCAATCTACCCCCAAGGGGTGGAAAGTGTGTTTCTGCTTCCTCCCAGCCAAAGATACAAACCCTAGGAAACCCTAAAGCTTATATACTATTCGTAAATTACAGAAAATTAGGCCCAAGCCCAAAAATAGTGCCGCTCAGCGGTAAAGTACCGCTCAGCGGTAAGTGCGTGAGTTGGTTTCTTCCCCTCAGCGGCCATTTTGCCCCTCAGCGGATCCAACGTGAACTTCTGAGTGCCGCTCAGCGATAAACTGCCGCTGAGCGGCGGTTGCGGCTTCTCCTTTTGCACTTTTTGATGTCTTTTCTGATTCCATCTCTCTCCTTCTTCACTTCTTTCACCAAATTCACCTTAAAACCTGCACAAAAACATTGAAATCAAGCATAAACCTGTCCAGCTCTCTTATTTCTAAAAATATGAACAAAAGCATGATTTCAAGCTAGTTTCTAAGTGTTAAAGGTTGCTTTTAGTATCAATTTTAAGCATGAAAATAACAGTTTTTCAACTGTTATCATAAGGCCTTCATATTTTACACATGGGTCACATGGCAGTTGGTTCATCATTCTCTGTACATCATTTCCTTGCTGCAGCTCCATGATTAGCCTATAAAATCATGGCAGCTACCTTTGTAAAAACACTTTTGAGAATATTGATTTTTACTCTGCTGATGCATTTGCAGCACCTAAAACTCTGTCCAAAACTCTGTCCAAAAGTCATCCCAATGAGCTTCCCTTCTCCATCTAGCTTCCTTCCAGTGGAAGGCCGCCTGAGCTAGCTCTCCACCTCCCAAATAGTTGTGCAACCATCACTTACACCACTGATTTTCACCCTGCATCTCCGCTGCCATCTCTGGATTCCATGTTCCGCTGCATTCAACTTGTCACTCTTGCTGGAGCAACCTCATTAAGTGGTATTCAGAGCCTAGGTTCTGCATCACGCTCCAGCTAAGTCAATTTTTCCTTCATTCCATTCTGTCATCAACATTTCCTTCGTGTTCTTCATTCTGTGCACACTGTTTCATTGCAATTTTAATTCCAGTAGATTCCAATGTTTGATTTCTTTGTTCCAGCTTTTAATTGCTTTACTGTTAATCATTTTAATCGGTTCACTTCATTGCTTTGAGTCTTTTAATTTGAAAATCTAATGCTGTCATGTCCAGTAATGTGTTTTGGTTTATTTTTGTCAAATTTCTGACTTGAAACTTGTTTGGGATAAATCTACTGAGTTTGATTGGATTTTCAATAGAAGCACATCAGATGAGCAATGATTAAAGAGCTCAGTGCATCTTGAATTCCATCACAGTACGATGCCAATTGAGGCATATTCAAATCTATTTCAAATCTGGTTTTTCATTTGTCTGAAACTGCACCATATGGAAACATCATTCCTGGCTGTGTTGATGTAATGCAATTATAATGAGTGCATACCATTTGAACAGTGAATTGTCTAAGACAATTAACCTTGTTGCACCATTCTGTATAATCCAGAAATCCATTTATACAGCAGTTGGACCGATCTGCATTGTTTTTTATTGAATGAGTTTTTTTTCTGATTTTCATGATTTTGAATCTGTCCAGCTTAGAACTCATCTCTGGACATCTTGTCAGTCATTCCTAGAGTCCTGTTCAAGTTTAATTTGTTGTCCTAGAGTCATAAAAGTTGTTTACAGTTTTGTTTGAATCCTCTGCTGAAGTTTGGTTGGTGAATTGGTCAAATTTGGTGTTAAAAAGCAACTGAACTAGTGAAATTTTGATTTGATAGCATTTAGCCTCTGCTGGCAGCTTGCACAAGTCATATTTGGTAAACTAAAGTTGCTCGAACCATTAAATTGAAAGTCCAAACACGTTTGTACAAATTGACCATCTAAACCACCAATTTGCAACACGTTTTCTTATATAAGTTGCAGATTTTGTAATTCAGTATTTGGTATGATTAATGCATCAGATTCAGTGTTAGATTGGTAGCAAAAGCTTGGTTCAATTGAATTAAAAGAAGTGCACACTTCAAATCTTACCATAAACTGCATTATAAAAAGCTGTTTGAACCTGTACCAAGCAAATTTGAAAACTCTGATGCACACTTTTCAGCCTTCTGCTAGGCATTTTGTCAAACACTTTGCCTAGTTTAAATTTGGTCTCGAATTGATCATGGCTGCAACTTATCTTTGTTTCTTGCTTTTCAAATCCACTCTAGATCCTTTCCTAAGTTCATTTTGAGTGCCACCATTCATTGGAAACCGATTAATTGATTGATTTAAGTTGTTTGAAAATCCTGCACATAAGCTGTTTGATAAAACTACAGTTGTGCATTCTGGTTTAACAGTTTTTTGGCAGCAGTAGTGTTGATTTTCTGGCTAAATAATTGATTATTGGTGGTTTGTATGAGCTCTCTGTTGGGTGCAGAACTATCTCAAAACATCCCACAACACTGGTAGCATCTTAGGGAGTGGATTGGAGCAAGGAAAGATCAACATTGGGGCTGATTTTTGGTGCAGCAGAACCACGTTCTTCACTGGTCTGCATAAAATCTGGTTGCTGCAACAACAGCATATTTCACTCTGCAGCTGAAAGATTTGCATGAATCACTTCTGATTCATTACTTGTTTGAGAGCAACCAAAGTTGCCACATTAAACTACCTTTGTGTTCTTCCCAAATTTTTTGTTGTTTCCATTGTATTGCTTTTTGATTTTCTTTTCCATTCTTGTAAGTTGGCCATTTCAAGCAAGTGAGGTGGAAGAGCTCATAAGTGTTCTTCCCTCATTTGCTAACTTGACTTAAAGTCTCATCACTTTAAAATTGGTAGACGGTGAGTGTGTCTTAGATTCAAAATTTCTAAGCCTCACCTAGGAGACCTCACCTTTAAATTCTTTTAAATTTTGCAAGTTCGCATAGGAAGCCTTAGAGTCCGGTTTTAGAGTTTAAGGTTTTTCGTTCTTTGTGTTTGTTTGTGTCTCCATATATTTGGTGGATTTAGAAGTGATTTTGATTTAAGGACTTTTAGTAAGTAACTAAGGATATATTTGGCAAGGCAAGACTTGGTACTTAAGTGACCTACAAGGTCCACCTCTCTTACCTGGAATATTGTCCTCAAGTGAACTCTCTTAGTCTATATCTCAAGAAAATTCCTAAATTCATAAAATGTCTGGAAGACACTCCCCTAGAATTAATGAGGAGCCTAAAGATCAAATTTGTTTTCAAACTCTTGTCAAACAACTCACTGAGATTGAAAGGAAAATAGGGCAAGAAAAGATTCAAAGAGAACTGCACAATGCCATGGTCACCAATGAGTTGAAAATGTTAAGAGATGAACAAATCCAATATAGGGAGAGAAGTATGAGTGGAGAATCCCAAAGTGAACAAGAAACCTTAAGAGTAGGAGATTACTATCCTTCTTCCTCAAGAAGGCATAGGCGTGACTATGAAAATTCTCCTCCTCCTCGTAAGGAAGTCAATGTGGTATTGCCTCATTTTCAAGGAAAAGATAACATTGAGGCTTACCTTGACTGGGAAATGAAAGTAGAGCAAATTTTTGCCTGTCAACAAGTATCGGAGGAAAGAAAAGTCTCTCTTGCTACCCGTAGTTTTCAAGGGTATGCAATGTATTGGTGGACTGCCCTAGTCAAAGAAAGAATGAGACAACAACTTCCTCCCATCAAATATTGGAATGAACTCACAACTGCTCTCAAGAAAAGGCACATTCCTTCTTACTATAAGAGGGAACTTATGGATAAGCTCCAAAGGTTGCAACAAAAGTCTATGTCTGTTGAAGGATATAGACAACAGATGGAGCTATACATAACGAGAGCAGGAATCAAAGAGGCAGAGGAAACTACTTTAGCTAGATTTTTGAGTGGGTTGAATTTGGACATAAGGGATAAAGTTTAACTTCTACCTTATAGAGATTTGAATGAACTTGTTCAAATGTGTGTAAAAGTAGAACAACAAAGTCTGCGGAAAATTTCTGCCAAAAGATTTCAATCTCCCTTTGAGCAGAAATTTAATAAAGCAAAAGAACCCCTCAAACCTCTAGCCAAAATAGTTGAAAAACCAAACAAAGAGTCCTCTTCACACACTCGCACAAGTGACATAAAGTGTTTCAAATGTTTAGGTAGGGGTCATATAGCTGCTCAATGTCCTACTAAGAGAACCATTCTTTTAAAAGGAAAGGACATCTATAGCAGTGAAAGTGAATCCCCCAGTGATAGTGAGAGTGAAACAGAAAAAGAAGAGGAAGTGTTTGCGGATGATTGTCAACTTCTCATGGTGAGAAGGGTGCTTAGCAGTCAACCAAGTCTAGAACAACTATCACAAAGAGAGAACATCTTTCATACAAGGTGTAAAATTCAAGAAAATTATTGTTCTCTCATTATTGATAGTGGTTCTTGCTGCAATTGTTGTAGCACAAGATTAGTTGAAAAGTTGAATCTTGTTGTAATACCCCATCCCAAACCTTATAGACTTCATTGGCTAAATGAAGATGGAGATATTACAGTCAAGAATCAAGTTAAGGTGGCTCTATCCATAGGGAACTTCAAAGATGAAGTTATGTGTGATGTAGTTCCCATGGAAGCTTGCCATGTGCTATTGGGAAGACCATGGCAATTTGATCATAACACTATACACCATGGTCTTACCAATACCATAACTGTGCACAAACAAGACAAGAAATTTGTGCTTCAACCTTTGACACCTACCCAGGTGGCACAAGATCAAGCACAAATGAAGTCCGCTAGGGATCAGGAAAAGAAACAAAAAAAGAAAAAAAATTCCAAAACAAAAGAGCGGAGTAGTCATTAGGGAAGAAAGAGAGGTGATAGAGTCCAATGTGCCTTCCCACAAGGTCACTCAACATGAAGTTCTTTTAAATAAAAAGACTTTAAACAACACAGTTCAAGTTGAGCAACCTTCATACCTTCTTCTTTGCCAAGGAACACTCACCTGCACATCTAGTGAGTCTCAGACTTCTACTCTTTCTCTTTCAATACAAAAACTTTTGAAGGAATTTGATGATCTATTTCCCACAGAAATTCCCAAAGGGCTTCCACCATTAAGAGGAATAAAACATCAAATTGACTTCATTCCAGGGGCAACTCTTCCTAACAGGCCTGCCTATAGGACTAATCCCCAAGAAACCAAAGAGATTGAGTCACAAGTCCAAGAGTTATTAGATAAGGGTTTGGTCCAAAAGAGTCTAAGCCCCTGTGCTGTACCTGTGTTGTTGGTGCCCAAAAAGGATGGGAAGTGGCGCATGTGCTGTGATTGTAGGGCTATCAACAACATCACAATAAAGTATAGACATCCCATCCTTAGACTTGATCATATGTTGGATGAATTACATGGGGCTCAAATTTTCTCAAAAATAGATCTTAAGAGCGGATATCACCAAATTCGAATCAAAGAAGGTGATGAGTGGAAAACTGCTTTTAAGACTAAGTTTGGGTTATATGAGTGGCTGGTAATGCCTTTTGGTCTTACAAATGCCCCAAGTACATTCATGAGACTTATGAATCATGTTGTAAGGGATTGCATTGGGAAGTTTGTAGTTGTTTATTTTGGTGACATATTGGTATATAGTCAAGATTTGCAAAATCATGAAAAACATTTGAGAGCTGTTCTAATAATTCTTAGAACCAATAAATTGTTTGCAAATCTTGACAAATGCACCTTTTGTGTTGATAGTGTCATCTTTCTTGGTTTTGTAGTCAATAAAAGTGGGGTCCATGTTGATCCTGAGAAAATAAAGGCCATCCAAGAATGGCCCATTCCAAAGAATGTAGGAGAAGTTAGGAGTTTCCATGGATTGGCAAGCTTCTATAGACGATTTGTGCCTAACTTCTCTAGTCTAGCTTCACCTCTCAATGAGTTGGTGAAAAAGGATGTTACATTCCTTTGGGGAGACAAACAACAAAAGGCTTTTGAGCTACTTAAAGAGAAGCTCACTCAAGCTCTCATTCTAGCTCTTCCAAATTTTGCCAAAACTTTTGAGTTAGAATGTGATGCTTCTGGACATGGAATAGGTGCTGTGTTATTACAAGAAGGACACCCAATTGCTTATTTTAGTGAAAAACTTCATGGTGCTTCTTGTAATTACCCCACCTATGACAAAGAGCTCTATGCTCTTGTGAGGGCTCTTCAAACTTGGGAACATTATCTTGTTTCCAAGGAGTTTATTATTCATAGTGATCATGAATCACTAAAATATCTGAAGAGCCAACACAAGTTGCAAAAGAGACATGCTAAGTGGCTTGAATTCATTGAACAATTCTCTTATGTTATCAAGTACAAGAAAGGGAAGGCTAATATAGTGGCGGATGCTTTGTCAAGAAGAAATATTTTACTAGCCACTTTAGGAGCTCAAATTCTTGGATTTGATAACATAAAAGAATTATATACTCAAGATAGTGAGTTTGCCACCTTATATGAGGAATGTTTGCAAAAACCACAAGGAGGATTCTATGTGAGAGATGGGTATCTTTTCAAAGAGGGCAAAATTTGTATACCCCAAGGTTCACAAAGAAAACTCCTTGTCAAAGAGATGCATGAGGGAGGGTTGATGGGGCATTTTGGGGTTGATAAAACCTTAAGTATGCTAAAAGAAAAATTCTTTTGGCCCCACATGAGGAGAGAAGTCCAAAGGCATTGTTTTAAGTGCATTACTTGTCTAGCATCCAAATCTAGAGCAATGCCTCATGGTCTTTATACTCCCTTACCCATTGCTTCAACTCCTTAGGAAGATATTAGCATGGATTTTGTCTTAGGACTACCAAAAACTTCCAGGGGCTTTGATTCTATTTTTGTGGTTGTGGATCGATTTAGTAAAATGGCCCATTTTATACCATGCCACAAGACAAATGATGCAAGTAATGTGGCTAGGTTATTCTTTCGAGATGTGGTTAGACTTCATGGATTACCTCGGGTCATCATTTCTGATAGAGATTCAAAATTTCTTAGTCACTTTTGGAGAACCTTATGGTCTCGATTAGGGACTAAGCTTTCTTTTTCTACTACTTGCCATCCTCAAACGGATGGTCAAGCTGAAGTAGTAAATAGATCTCTATCCACTCTATTGAGAGTAGTCCTCAAGGGTAACCACAAATCTTGGGATGAGTATCTCCCACATGTGGAGTTTGCTTATAATAGGGTAGTTCATCGAACTACTAAAATCTCTCCTTTCGAAGCTGTATACGGTTTTAATCCTCTCACACCTATTGATTTAATTCCCTTACCTTCTTCACATGAGTTTGTTCATCAAGAGGGAATATCTAAATCCAAATTCATTAAAACTTTTCATGAGAGGATTAGTAATCAAATACAACAACAAAGTGAGAGATATGCTAAGTATAATAATAAGGGTAAAAAAAAAGTCATTTTCAATGAAGGTGACTTAGTTTCGCTTCACGTGCGAAAGGAAAGATTTCCTATTTAAAGGAAGTCCAAATTAAGTCCTAGAGCAGATGGTCCTTTTAAGATCCTTAAGAAGGTCAACAATAATGCTTACAAATTAGACCTTCCATCAGAGTATGGTGTCCATTCTACTTTTAATGTTATTGACCTTCGTCCTTTTGCAGGATTTGATACAGATGATTTGGATTTGAGGACAAATCCTCTTCAAGGGGAAGGAGATGATGACTTAAGGCAAGGACCCATTACTAAAAGTATGGCTAGAAGAATCCAAGAAGAGCTTGAAGATATGGATACAACAGGGCAAGTTCTTTTCCTTCATTTTAAGTGGAATTTGGAGATACCAAGAGAAGGGGCAAATCTGTCCATATGAATGTCCAAGTTGCTAGCTGCACCACCACTCTTTGCTAAGCACACCATAGCAACATCAACACCCATAGACCACGTGCTGATTTGGTTTTTAAACACATTTTTAATAAGCCTTTCTAGAAGGCCTTCATATTTTACACATGGGTCACATGGCAGCTGATTCATCATTCTCTGTACATCATTTCCTTGCTGTAGCTCCATGATTAGCCTATAAAATCATGGCAGCTACCTTTGTAAAAACACTTTTGAGAATATTGATTTTTACTCTGCTGATGCATTTGCAGCACCTAAAACTCTGTCCAAAAGTCATCCCAATGAGCTTCCCTTCTCCATCTAGCTTCCTTCCAGTGGAAGGCCGCCTGAGCTAGCTCTCCACCTCCCAAACAGCTCTGCAACCATCACTTACACCACTGATTTTCACCCTGCATCTCCGCTGCCATCTCTGGATTCCATGTTCCGCTGCATTCAACCTGTCACTCTTGCTGGAGCAACCTCATCAACAATCCCTTGCATCCCTAATAATTAATTTTGCATTACGATTAGAAGCTTAAGACGACCAATCCTCCTATCCCCATCCCTAGGCAATATTGCTCTTGAGAGAAATTCTCCAGATCGTGGTTTTTAGGTATTTCCTAATAACAAAGAAGACCATAAAATATGCCATGAGTGATCAAAACAAAACAAGCATAGAGTAAAGGAGAAAATCTCTAACAATTGATGAAAGAATCATATATAATTAAAACCAATTCAAATGCATGAGAGTTCACAAGGTTACATCATCTCCCAACAATAAATTGAATTTAGTTCCCCCTTGTCATGGGGAAATTAGATGAAAAATGGAATGAGAATGAAAGATAAACCCTAAAAACTGAAGAAGAGAGCTTTCGCATCCACTTCTGCCTCTAGATAGTTGGAGAAAATCTGAATTTGTGTCAATTTTGTCAAAAGATACTCTCTCTAGGTCTAGCAAATCCTTAAATAGGGCTGCATTGGATCATCGGCCAACGTTGACACCACTCAACGCCCCTACTTAGGGCGCCCAAGTGAGCTTGCGAAGGAGTGGCGCTCAGCGTCCCTTGGAGGACACCGAGGCGTGAAACGTTACAAGAAGATTGGCGCTTAGCGCCCCCAAAAAGGGCGCCTAGGCGTGACTGCGAGACTTCAGCGTTGAGGGTCCATAAAAGGACGCCCAAGCATGAGTGCGACCTACTGCAGCCTTCTCTTACGGTGCTCTTTTTGTCCTTTATGAGTTCCAACTTCTTGACAACTTAACTCCTCTTCCAATTCCTCCCAATTTCCTACAAAATCAAGGGAATTTAGTGATAAAATCTTCAAGTGTAACCTCAACTCTCTTATTTACCAAAATAAACCAAAATCAAGAGAACAAGCAAGTTTCTAAGTGAGAAAGGGTTCATTTGTTATCAAAATTTACTCTTAAATAACGGTGAAATCAACCGTTATCACAATCCCAAACTTGAAACTTTTCTTGTCCCCAAGCAAAACAAAATGTAACTCAGCCTAAACAACAATTCAATGTTTCAGCATATCGCAAAACACTTTCTTCCAAGACAAGTAATCACCCATATCTGCTTATCATACAAATCTCAGTCAAGATATATTGAGTATTGGCCAATCAAGTTCAACTATGGTGCTCATATCATCACAACATATAACAGATGCAAACTCATGAATGATCAACAACCACGCAAGCACTAGTGGAAAAACAACGTATAACGTCACGCGTTCAACGTCGAAGAACTCAATATCCAACGTTATAATGACTGGTGGCATTTTCGTAAATAAATGTAATCCCTCCACGTCATTTACTAAAATAGTTCGCCGTCTAAAATGTATTAACGTAAAAAAAAGGAGCATATTGACATAATCTAAAATGTATTAACATCAAAAAAGGCCAAGTTCGACATAAAACAAATGACCTTAGAATCACATAACGTCAACTTAAGAAACATCTAACATTCAATTTAAAATAAAAAATAACGAAATATTGGTTTGCTTCCAGCAATTACTCCTACCCACATTTGACGTCAACCAAACGTTTTATATGCCAGCATGAAGCCAAAGACTAAATCCCTTTTTTATTCTTTATTTCTTTTCTCTTATAAACCAAATAGAACGTCACACACTTTATGGGGTCGACGTTTAAAACAATATAGAACGTCGAACAAGTTAGGGTTCGGACGTGATTGTCGTAATCACATAACGTCCCTAAGGAAACAGTCGACGTCCAATACAAAATAAATAAATACTAAATATTGATTTAATTAATATGACGTCAACCATAACAAAGGAAGGACGTTGTATATTACAACTAGCAATTATTTGTTTATTTTTCATTTAAATCAACCCATAAAATGTCAGTTTTATACTGGCTTAGACGTTTTGTTATTTAGTTCCTTTTTTATTATTTTTTCTTTTTCTTTTAAACCAACCACAGAATGTCGAATTCTTCTTCACGTTCGACGTTTTAATTTCCAGAAATTATGTTTTTAATTTTTTCTTCTAAACCAAACGAAAAAGCGTCCTTGTACTTGTGGCTCCAACGTTTTATTAAGTGGAGGAAGCCACATATCAAGTCAAATTATGTGGGGATTTGGCTTTGACGTGCCGTACTCGCATATAACGTCAAAGTTCAACGTCCCATAACATAACAGACAACGTTAACAATAACCTCAGTCCATCTTTTTTTTTTCTTTTTTTCTTTTTTCTTTTAAACCAACCAAAGAATGTCGAACTCTTTCACCAATTCGACGTTTTTTTGCCAGAAATAATTTTGTTTTCTTTTAAACCAACGAATAAAACGCCATAAAAAAAGAACACATGATAAACAAGGACATCACAACTTAATACTATGACTCTAAGACCCTATTCTGATTCAGACGTCTTCCTAGAATCTTCTTCAGCAGACTCTTCATCAGAATCCTCTATTTCTGGATTGGTATTAATCTCCTTCTGATAGAGCACGTCTACTTTATTTTCAAGCATCCACTTTTGTTTAATTGCATACAACAGTAAAACATCTTATGTTGTCATCCTGTTGACCATCCAAATATGATCAACATATTTGATGAGAAGAAGAATTTGAACAATAGAAATCTGGAGGAAAGAAAAATAGTAAGAAGATAAGTGATTTTTCAAATCTGTAGAACCCTTGGAGGGGCATAACTGCTTTTATAACTTGAAGTTTCTTGTTTATATGATTCAATTTTTAAGTTTCTTGAAACTTTAAAAAATGAATCATTCAAAAACGATCAAACTGTGTAATTGTATAGAGTTAAGCATTATATTTATAGAGTCAATTCAAAACCTCTGGTAATAGCACAAAATTAATGCTCACAACTGTTACCAATAAGGAGTATTGGTAAATCTTGAAGAAAATTGTTTTGATGATGCTGCAAGAAGTTTTAGTTGAAGAAGATATTAGAATTATTTAAAAGCAATTTGTAGAAATTAAATATAGTAGGAAAGTCTTGTAAACTTTGTAAAACTTGCATTTTTAACTGCAATAATCGATTATGGAATGGCAATAATCGATTATCACAAAGTCATTCAGGAATAATCAATTATCACCTCATATAATCGATTATCACATTTTTGAAAAACCTATAACAGACTTGAATAATCGATTATCACTTACAATAATCGATTATTCGTGGCAGTTGGGACTTAACCTTAGATATTCATAATAGCTGGCTATATATTGGGTTTCTGTGAAGTTCAAAAAGAGATAGTCGTTGAACAGAAGCTCTTGCAGAATACTGTTTGTCAGAGGAAGTTCTCAGAAGCTATAGTTCAAGTTCCCTTGCTTGGTCTCGTGAACAGGAGAGGCTCGCGTTTCGTGTGTCGATAGTCGGAGCAAACTCTCTTCGAGTTAGCAAGGTGCTCTGCCTGGTCTCGTGAATAGGAGAAGCTCGCGTTTCGTTTGTTGATAGTCGGAGCAGTTCTCTTCGAGTTGGCAGAGTGTTCTTCTTCTGGTTCGTTCGTCGAAGGAAGGTTTATTTATCTGTTTTATTCACTATTTGTTGTAATCTGTGAAACATCTTTTTAGTGGAACTGTTAATCACTTTTTATAGTGATTAACGAATGGACGTAGATTCTGTTGAATCGAACTAGTATAAAAATTACTCGTGTGATTTTCTATTCCCTACATTTTTTATCTTTTACGCATATTAACTGTTCGATAAATTTTCTGAAAGAAAATTGATTTTCTAAAAACAGACCAATTTATTTTAAAAAAGTGACCGAACACGCTTTCTGCTACTCTGAGCTTTATTCCGCTGCGTTACACTCTGTCTGGTACCAATGAATAATTGGTATCAGAGCTTGCTTTGATAGTTTTTCAAAATTTGCGAAAATGGCCGGTCACAACCAACACCTTGTATATGCTGAGGGTGCTTCTATTAACAGACCACCACTTTTTACTGGTGATAACTATGCGTTCTGGAAAGTCAGAATGGAAATTTTTATGGGGTCTGTTGACAGAGGCATCTGGGAAGCTGTACAAAATGGTCCTTATATTCCTAAAAACAGAGTTGAAGGTGTAGAAGTAGAAAAACCATTTTTTGAGTGGACTAATGAAGAAAATAGATGAGCCCAGTTTGATATTAAAGCTCGTAATATTATTTCATCTGCTGTTGTGCTTGATGAATTTTATAGAATTTCAGTGTGTAAGACAACACAGGAAATGTGGGAAGTTCTCAGAGTCACACATGAAGGAACAGAGGACGTGAAACGTTCAAGGAAGAACACTCTCGTTCAGGAGTATGAGATGTTCAGAATGCAACCTGGAGAAACAATTTCTGATGTCCAAAAGCGTTTCACTCACATAGTGAACCACTTGTCAGGGTTGGGTAAGACTTTTGATACTGATGAATTGAATGTAAAAATTTTGAAATCATTGGACAGGTCGTGGCAACCAAAGGTGACTGCCATCTCTGAGTCTCAAAATCTCACTCAAATGTTGATGCCAATTTTGTTTGGGAAACTCCGTGAGCATGAGCTTGAGTTGAGAAGATTGACGGCTGAAGAAGATCAAGGAAAAAGAAAGACACTAGCCTTCGAGTCCGAGATCTCCAAAGGAAAGAACTCTCAAAGGATTGAAGATGATGATTCTGAAGATGAGGAGAACATGAGCCTCATGATAAAGAAATTTGCCAAGTTTATGAAGGCAAAAGCAAAGGACAAATTTCGTAAAGAAAGGAGAGAAAATCAAGAATCTCCTTCAAGTGTTAAATGCTATGGATGTGGAGAAAGAGGGCACATGAAAACTGAATGTCCAAAGAACAAGAAAAGTGAAGAAAAGAAAGAAAGGAAATTCCCAAAGAAGAAGAAAGCTTACATAGCTTGGGAAGACAATGCATCTAGCTCAACAAGCTCAAGTGATTCAGATGAAGAAGCCAATATTTGTCTAATGGCTGACTCAGAAGATACTGGAAGCCAAGTAAGTGATTCCAGCTTTGAATCTAGTGAATTAGACTTGCAAAAGGCCTTCTTTGAATTGTTGATTGAATCTGAAAAACTTGATGCTGCACATAAAAAACTTAAGAAAGAGCACAATGAATTAAAATTGAATTATGAAAAGTTGCTTGATGATGAAGTTGTCTTAAGAAATAAAGTTAGTACTTTAGAAACAAAATTATCTGATGCAAATGCTACTGTTGAACCTGTTGAATGCTTGTCTTGTAAGAGTCATATGTTTGATATCGACATACTTGAAAACTTACTTGCAAAGGCAACCAAGACAAATTCACATGCTAAGACAAACCTTAATAGAAGCAATGTTGAAAATAGAAATATGCATCAAATAAATAAGTCCAAAGTAAGAAGAACTCGTAGAGTTTGGGTTGAAAAAGGGACTTTTGTTAAAAACAAAGTAAGTAATGCTTGTTGTTTTTACTATATGAAGCATGGACACACATCAAACAAATGCAACATTAAACATTTTGGTGTTCCAAATGGTAAATATGCATGGGTTAAAGTTGTGAAATGATTTATACTCGCATGAACTAACCCCAAGGACCCATAATTAGATTGGGGACCTAAAACTCTTGCTAATTTGTTTTGTAGGAATCTACTAAGTCAAAGAAGTCATTGTGGTATCTTGACAGTGGATGTTCAAGACACATGACCGATGACAAGAAAAGATTCATCTCTTTTGAGAAGAAAAAGCAAGGATTTGTGACTTATGGGGATAACAACAAAGGTAGAATCATGGGTACTGGAGACATTGGAGGAGGAAATACATTGACTATAAGAGATGTGCTATATGTTGAAGGCCTCAAGCATAACCTCTTAAGCATAAGTCAATTATGCGACAAAGGTCTCAAGGTAACTTTTGAAAGTGATAAATGCACTGTTTACTTTAAAGATTCTGCTGATATTGCTTTGCAAGGTGTCAGGCATAACAATATTTATTTAATTGATATTGAAAGTGCATCTAATCATAGTATAACATGCTTAGTTGCTAAAGAAGAAAATCCTTGGCTATGGCATAAAAGAGCTGCACATATTCATATGCAACATTTGAATAAATTGATTTCAAAAGATCTTGTGATTGGTTTGCCTAAACTGAAATTTGAGAAAGACAAATTATGCACTGCATGTCAAAAAGGTAAACAAACCAAATCTTCATTTTCATCCAAAAGCATGATTTCAACATCAAAACCTTTAGAACTTTTGCATATGGACTTATTTGGTCCACCTAGAATTAAAAGTTTTGGTGGAAATTACTATGCTCTTGTAATTGTTGATGATTACACAAGATTCACTTGGACCTTATTTTTAAATTTGAAAAGTGAAGCTTTCAAAGCCTTTAAATCTTTTGCAAAACGTATTCAAAATGAAAAAGACTTGAAAATCAAAACATTGAGAAGTGATTGATGGACAGATTTATGAGCACCAAAATATGATGTCACAAACTTGTTTTACAATCGGCAAGTATGACCGAATCGTTCAAGTAATAAACTTGGTAAGACCAAGTATCGTTCTCCCAAAGGACTCACGGCCTAGTTTAGTTATGTGATTTGTTGATTATTTAAGACTTTAGAACGAAATAATTGGATTTTTATATGCAAAAGACGAAAATAAACATGAATGCATGAGGTTGATCAATGGCTAAAGCAAAGTAAAAACACTTTCAATGGAATATATGGATGAATATGTTGTTGGGGTATCAATTTCATCTTATCCACTCTCATATATTTTAGGAATTCAACATTCAATTCATCATTGTTAATGCCACTCTCTAAATTACCTTTCAAAGAAGGCTTCTCCCTAATTACGAGTTCATACGATTCCTAGCATCCCTAATAATTAGTTTATTTAGCACAGGAGCTTAAGGCAACCAATATACCTATTGGGAGAAATTCCCCAGATCTAGACTTCCCCGTACGTTTCCGTATCGACAAAACCAATAATCATGCATTGAATGAGTTAAACAAAGCAAGCTTTGAGCAAAGAGGAAAAACCCTAACTAATGATGAAAGAAAGCATAGGTCTTAGATTAAGATGCAAGCACAAATTCCATATATGAGAGCTTCAAAAGATTACATTGATTCCCCAACAAACATACAAGGTTTAGTTCACCATATTCATGGTGAACCTAGATGAACAATAATGAAAGAATGTAAGATAAAACCCTAGAAAGGTGAAGAGGTAGCCTGAGCATCCAAGATCCTCCTTCAAAGGGGTGGAAGAGAGAGTATTTGCTTCGTCCTAGCCAAAGATACTAACCCTAGGAAACCCTAAAGCTTATATACTATTCGTAAATTAAAGAAAATTAGGCCCAAGCCCAAAGATTTCAATCAAGACGTGCACATGCCTTAGTGTTCACAAAGTCACTTAATATCCAACAAATGCTATTTTTCATGAATGATCAATCAACTAAACATGGATGTTCATATGCTCAATGAATATTTCCTCACTAGGTAAAGTGTTTCACTCAAACACAAGTGTATAAGAGGTAATCACTCATTCACTCTACTATCACAATGTCACATGAATCAACTTTGCCTTTCATTTTACCACAATCAAAAACATTCACAAGCATGCATCATCAAAAGGACTTTTCAATGGCTTGTACTGTGGCTGGGCTAACAAGAAAATTGGTGTTTCTGGATCACAAAATCCTTGAGTTAAGAGAATCATAACAACACAATTATTCTTATTTTTCCCAACTTGCCTTTGCATTTGCATTGAGCTTTGCTTTTTCTTTTCTTTTCTTTTCTTTTTCTTTTAGCTCAATGCTTTTCCTTTTTATTCTTCATGGTTTCCCAACAACCCCAAACTTGAACATTTAACAATACCACACAGAATTTTCTACTTAACTCAAGGTAAAGTTTTTCAACAAGGGTTTTCAATTTATGTTCAAGGCTAAGGGTTCAAAGGATAGAACACAAAGTGTTCTCTTTTAGTGGGCTAACTTTATGAATTTGGCCAATAAAAAGGGTTCCAACAAATGGCCTTGATCATATGATGCAAAACAAGCAATTGATTCAATCATAGAAAACCTGGGCAAAATCATTCATGCTTTCAAAGCAATAGCATTCAATCAATAAAGACTCTGGAGCTCAAAACCTCACATATAAGCTCATTCACATTTGACATACACATCCTGCTTAATTTCACAATCACAATCATAATATCCTGCATTTGTTCACAAAGCTTGTGACTCACCTGTATAAGCATTTTATGTGCACATCTATCTCAACATCAATCAATCAATAATCATCATCAAGCATTACTTATCACACAATCACATTCAATAGCAAACCATCATAACAAACCAGGTTTCCAACAGAGTACATCAACCCTAAACAAAAACAAAAGTAACTACGTACAAACACTGGGTTGCCTCCCAGTAAGCGCTTGTTTAACGTCACGAGCCTGACCCAGACTTTCAAGGATCAACCAACAGCATCACTGTGGACAATTGTTGCACTTCTCCTCCTAGATAGGGCTTGAGACGTTGACCATTCACCACCCAACTTTTCTGTGGATCAGCAGCAGCTGGATCAAATATTTCAATTGCTCCATGCGGATGCACTTCTTTTATCACAAATGGTCCTGACCATTTTGACTTCAGCTTCCCCGGAAATATCTTCAATCTTGAATTGAACAATAGTACCTGTTCTCCTAGATTGAAAACTCTATTCACCAACTTCCTGTCATGATAAAATTTGATTTTGTCTTTGTAAGCCTTGGATGAATCATATGCATGTAATCGCATTTCTTCAAGTTCCAACATCTGTCTTCTGCGTGTGCATTGAGTTTCATAGGGATCAAAATTCAAGAATTTCAAAGCCCATAACGCTCTATGCTCCAATTCGACTGGCAAATGACATGCTTTCCCATAGACTAATTGAAATGGTGATAACCCCATAGACGTCTTCATTGCTGTCCTATAAGCCCAAAGAGCATCATCCAATTTGAGAGACCAATCCTTTCTTGATGAAGTCACTGTTTTTTCCAGGATCCTTTTTATCTCCCTGTTAGACACCTCAGCTTGTCCATTGGTCTGTGGATGATAAGGTGCAGCTACCTTATGTTTCACTCCATAGTGTTTGAGTACTTTCTCTAGTTGATAATTGCAAAAATGAGATCCTCCATCACTAATCAACACTCTTGGAGTACCAAAACGTGAAAATATCTGCCTCTTCAAGAATTTAATTACTGTGCTAGCATCATTTTTAGGACAAGCTAATGCTTCCACCCATTTACTCACATAATCCACTGCTACCAGAATATATTCATTGTTGAAAGATGGAGGGAAAGGTCCAACAAAGTCAATACCCCAACAATCAAAAACTTCAACCTCTAAAATACCTTGCAAGGGCATCTCATGACGTTTAGTAATCGTTCCTGCTCTTTGACATTTATCACAATTTCTAGCATGATTATGGGCATCTTTAAATAAAGTTGGCCAATAAAACCCTGATAGAAGGACTTTTGCTGCTGTTCTTTCTCCATTAAAATGTCTTCCATAAGGTGAATCATGACAATGCCAGAGAATTCCTTCTGCTTCTTCATTTGTCACACATCTCCTCAGAAGATTATCTGCTCCAATCTTGAACAAATAAGGATCATCCCAAACAAACTGCTTGGCATCATGCAAAAATTTCTTTCTTTGTTGCCAAGTTAAGTCTTCTGGCATGACCCTTGCAGC
>JAHCHA010012717.1:92238-124603 GCA_027742795.1 Vigna hirtella
GAAAGGTACTTTAGAGAGTGGCATTAACAATGATGATTTGAATGTTGAATTCCTAAAATATATGAGAGTGGATAAGATGAAATTGACCCCCAACAACATATTCATACATAGATTTCATTGAAAGTGTTTATCTTTTGCTTTTTGCCATTGATCAAAACTTCATGCATACATATTTAAATTTCGTCTTTTGCATATAAAATCCAAATATTTCGTCTTTAAGTCTTAGTTAATCAAGAAACCACACAACTAAACTAGGCCGTGAGTCCTTTGGGAAGAACGATACTTGGTCTTACCAAGTTTATTACTTGAACGATTCGGTCATACTTGCCGATTGAAAAACAAGTTTGTGACATCATATTTTGGTGTTCATAAATTTGTCCATCAGTCATCGTTGACTACTCTCATTTCGTGTATTTCGGAGAGCAATGCGAAATGCTGCCGAAATTTTATCAATCTTATCATGTAGACTTCTTTGCACGTGTCTGTACAAATTATGAAAATTAATTTTTTTGAATGGGTAGGGCCTAACCTTGTGAGAGTTAAAAAACTTATACTGATGATTTTACGAACATAGTATGGATCGAAGCTGGATGAATGAACGTCGCATCAGTGAAGAATATGATAAGGGTGTTTTGGAGTTCTTGCAATACGTTGAACAAAATTCTAAGTCTTTGAATGGGACATATTTTTGTCCTTGTGTTCGTTGTCTTAATCAAATACGGCAAGACTTAGGCAATGTGCGTGACCATCTATTCATGTACGGCATAATAAGGACTTATACCGTTTGGACTTGGCATGGAGAAGTACTGGACCAGCCTACCACGTCACGAGGAACGGATTATGTGCAAGAATGGATGAGTGACCATTTAGAGGACATGATACGTGATGTCGGTGAAGATAATTTTGGAAGAGCTAATTTGTACGATTCTCTTATTAATGATTCAGAGCAACTGTTGTTCCCAGGATGCTCGAACTTTACACGTCTGTCTGCAACTTTAAAGTTGTTTAGTTTAAAAGCAAGGAATGGATGGACCGATAAAAGTTTCACCAAGTTGTTGGAGTTGTTGAAGGAGATGCTTCCAGAAAATAATACTCTACCTATTCGTAATTATGAGGCCAAAAAAATTTTATGTTCAGTGGGCCTTGAATATCAAAAGATACATGCTTGTCCTAATGATTGTGTTTTGTACACAAAGGACTTTGCTTCGCTAAAGTATTGTCCAACATGTGGTTTATCCCGTTTTAAAAAGAAATCTGACAAAATCACTGCTAATGAAGGTAATGATGGTGCACCTGCTAAGGTGATGTGGTATTTGCCTATAATACCTAGGTTCAAACGTATGTTCTCTGTAAAAGAAGATGCAAAGAACCTTAAATGGCACTCTGACGAAAGAAAGTGCGATAATCTTCTTCGACACCCTGCTGATTCACCACAATGGAAAAAGATTGATGACAAATTCCCAGAATTTGGTGCAGATCCAAGAAACTTAAGGCTTGCACTTGCAACTGATGGTATGAATCCTTATGGAAACTTAAGTAGCAAAGACAGTTCGTGGCCAATTATGTTGATGATTTACAATCTTTCTCCTTTGTTGTGCATGAAGAGAAAATATGTGATGTTGTCCATGATGATATCAGGTCTTAGACAACCTGGAAATGACATTGATGTTTACTTACAACCTTTAATTGATGATTTGAAATTGTTGTGGGAAGAAGGGGTCTGCGTGTCTGATTCACATGTTCAGGAACAGTTCCGTTTGCGTGCAATGTTGTTTTGCACTATAAATGATTTCCCAGCGTATGGAAACTTGAGCGGTTATAGTGTTAAAGGTCATTTTGCATGTCCCATATGTGAAGAAAACACTAGTTACCTTCAGTTGAAGCATGGTCAGAAGACGGTATATACAAGACATCGAAAATTCCTTCCTCGTAATCATCCTTATCGTAGATTGAAAAAATCATTTAATGGAAGTGCTGAGGATGAGGTTGTGTGCAGACCCCGGAATGGTGAAGAGGTGTACAACGAAGTCAAAAACATTGACATTGTGTTTGGAAAACATCGTAAAACTACCTCTGCAAAAAACATTTGGAAGAAACGATCAATATTTTTTAAGCTTCCATATTGGTTTGAACTTGATGTTAGACATTGTATTGATGTGATCCACGTTGAAAAAAATGTTTGTGACAGTGTCATCGGAACGTTATTAAACGTCAAAGCGAAGAGCAAAGACGGAATAAAAGCACGACAAGATTTGGCTGACATGGGAATCCGATCTGAGTTACATCCACAGATAATAGGAAGACGCACCTATCTGCCCCCAGCCGGTCACACACTTTCTAGAAAAGAAAAACAAAGTTTTTGTAACTGTTTAAGAAGTGTGAAGGTTCCACAAGGTTATTCTTCAAATATTAGTAACCTTGTGTCTATGCAAGACTTAAAGCTAGTTGGTTTAAAGTCTCACGATTGTCATGTGTTGATGCAACAATTGTTACCTGTTGTTATTCGAGGCATATTACCTCCTTCTGTTAGGGGTATTCTGACACGTCTGAGTTTTTTCTTTAATGCCATTTGCAAAAAAGTTGTTGACGCTCGAGGTTTAGATGAATTGGAAAATGAGGGAATAAGACTACTATGTCAATTGGAGATGTATTTTCCACCTTCCTTTTTTGACATCATGGTACATTTGATTGTTCATCTAGTCAGAGAAATTCGAATATGTGGGCCGGTGTTCTTAAGGTGGATGTACCCAGTTGAAAGATACATGAAGATCTTAAAGGGATATGTCAAGAATCAGTATAGACTAGAAGCTTCAATCATAGAGCGATACGTTGCAGAAGAAGCCATTGAATTTTGTTCAAGTTATAAGCCATCTTGTGAACCCGTGGGTCTTCCCAAGAGCAGACATGAAGGAAAATGTGAAGGTAAGGGTGTTCGAGGTGTGAGAATTCAAAGTGTTAGCAGAAAAGAAATTGACCAAGCTCATTTGTATGTCTTAAACAACACTGTTGATGTGATTCCTTACATTTCTGACCACGTTAATGAAATAAAGGCAGCAAACCCAAAAATGAGTGAAAAATGGCATCTTAATGAACATGTGAAAACCTTCTTATAATGGTTTAAGAAAAAGATTTATGCGACTCCACATGTTTCTGAAACTTTATTGAGGTTATCTCGTGGGCCGAACACGGATGTCATTACATATGGTGGGTACTATATAAACAATATTTCTTTTCAGACAAAGGTAGAAGATGACAAAAGCAGAGTTCAAAATAGTGGCGTCACACTACAAGCTGAGGCTGTGCACTTTGCTAGTTCTAAAGACAAAAATCCAATCACAGCATTTATCAGTTATTTTGGAATAATACAAGAAATATGGGAAGTTGATTACGTCACTTTTAGAGTCCCAGTTTTCAAGTGTAAATGGGTTGATATAAATTCTGGTGTCATGACAGATGACCTTGATTTCACATTGGTAGACTTGAACAAGATGAATTACACTGATGAACCATTTATCATGGCTAGTCAAGCAAGACAAATATTCTACGTAAATGATCCAGCGAATAACAAATGGTTAGTGGTTTTAGAAGGAAAAAACATGCATGGACATGATGATGACGATTCTCTTGATATACTTGAGACAACATCTGTTGCATCTAGACCCACTGAAGACCCACTTGATGACGTTGCCGATGTCATCCAGGCAATTCGTAGTGATCACAATGAAGGGATTTGGGAAAAAACAATATCTTAATAGGTTGATATTTTTGTTTTTTATTGACTTTATATGTATGTTCATCATAATTGAATTATTACTAACCTTGTATAATTTTTCAGGTATGTCGGTCTCAAACTCAGGATCGGGAAAGACCAAACGTGGTCGAGGCGTCACCCGAGTGGCAGATGTGACATTCGGACGTGTGGATGGTCAGAGGAGACATGTTGACATTGACCCCAGATCAGGTCATCCATCAGGGCCAAATGTTGATAGGTTTAGGAGTTATCTGGGTAAGTTAGCAAAAAGTCATGTCTCTATCCTTCATGCATGTTGGGATGACGTCCCAGAGGTCGACAAGAACCTCTTATGGCAAGATATTCAGGTATGTTTATACTTCATGCAATTTGTGATATACTTATCTTTCATGTTTTATTATCAATAACATGTTTTTTGTTATTGACAGCAACATTATGATATTCCAAACACAATACAAATTAGAAAGAAAGTGTTATCGCATATAGCGATAAGATGGAGGGATTTCAAGACAAGGCTGACACGACTCTATGTCTTTGGAGACAGGCAACATGAAAATCCCTGTCAGCAATATACATTCACAGAGGAGGATTGGATGCAGTTTTGTGCATCTAGAGAGTCTGAGGAATGGAAGGTATGGTTCTTAACATCTGAAAATGTATTCATTGAGTTTTTATGATGTTACACTTATTTATTATATACACGGTTTCACAGGGTAAAAGGTTAGCCGCCCAAGAAAGACAAAGGCTAAACGATGCACCACACTTGTTATCACGAGGTGGTTATGCAAAATTGGAAAAGAAACTTAGAAAATCTAGAGCGGATGCCTTGGGACTTGAGTCGCCAGACCTAGCACCTGCACCTGCTAGGTACGAGCTGTGGAAGGCTGCTCGGACTAAATCTGATGGGAACATGACATCTTCCTCAGCTGCCTTGATCTCACAGAGAATTGTAAGTTCAAATTATAAGCAGTTGTTTGATTGTGTATCTATCACAACATGTCTTCTAAGTAACGATTGTTTTTTTATGTGCAAGATGAGTTGGTTGAGCAGCAGACTGAGGGCACATTTGCTGGCCAAGGTAGGGACGACACTCTAACAACGGCCATTGGAAGGCCCAAGCACCCAGGACGTGTACGTGGAGTTCCTGGGGCGATTGGTCTTCGTGACTACTTTGGCCCTACACAGAAAACCCCCCCATCAATGAGTCAGGAGACACTAAGGCAGATGGATCTTCAGTGGGAGGAAAGACTCAACCAAAGCATGAGATCAATGGAGCAACGATTCATGGAGCAGCTACAAGAACAAAAAGAAATACAAAGAGCGCTTGAAGAAAAGCTGCATTCCATGACGCAAGGCAACATGGGGGCCGTTGAAACTCCCACACCACCTCGGGTCAGCACTAGAGGATCATGCTCTGCTGTAGAACCCACTCAGTATAGCGGTCAGTATGAGCTGTTGGTTGATGGGGATCCCCCACGCATTGTGGCTGTCGGACGAGTGCTTGAGGGAGGGCAAACTATTCATGGTGTTCCCATATTACCCCAGCACGTGCGTGTGACGATTGACGAGGTTCGGGATCCCCAGGCTCAGGTGCCTGTACCCACTCCAGAAATTAACTTTGTGGGGGAGGCCATAGGATCATTTATTGCCTGGCCTAGAGCATTGATCATGTCACACATCCCTACTCCACAGGTATAATGTCTTTTTCCTTAGTATTTCTATGTTTATTCTTCAAATATTTGTTGATAACTCTTTAACGTAAATTCTTATCTTCAGTTCACACGTCCTCAGAAGCAGCCAATTCATGATACAGTCATACATGAAGATGATGACATGGCTGAAGCGGAGGATGATCCTCTATCAAAGCTAATGACAAAATTACCCAGGTTGAAGAAAGCACCATTAGAACTATACTGGGATTTGAGAGTATTTGGTATTCCCCAACATGTGCCAGTTTATATCACTCTCTCTGATGCATTGGAGATGATTGGGGGAGACCGGATGTTGAATATTTCCATCATTCAGCTGTGGTGCATGTAAGATAGTCAATTTGGTCTTTCATATTACTTTTATTTAGATTCTTATAGTTTCTAACAACTTAACTTTGTATGTTTAGGTACATGGACACAATCGTTGTAGACCAAGGTCGGTCTTCCATGTACGGATTTGTTGAACCTCAGACCATTCAACCGTCTGGTAACACACTTCAAAACAGACAACAATATTTGCAAACATGGATGGATGAGTCAAAAAGAGACGTATACCTTGTGCCATACATTGATGGGTAGGTGTTGTTATATGTAGCCAGTTCATTATTATACTTTCCTTAATTAGTTCAATAACTATTTATCCTTTATGATAGCATGCACTGGCAGCTGATGGTCATCATTCCCAAAGCATGTAAAATTATATGGTTTTGTTCTTTGCATAGGAAGATGAAAAATGACTTGAGAACAATGCTTCAAGGGTAAGTGTTTCTCCAAAAATGACTTTGAATTTGATGTTCACCTTCAACTTTTATGATAAATATAGTCATATTAATTATACTTTGTGTTTTCCATATGTACAGAGTTATTGGTAAATCACGTGGTCAACTGGTTCAAATCTTGTATCCAATGGTTTTAAGTCATTTATAGTTCTAATTCATTTTCTATGTTATTGAATGATCTAAATTCTTAACTATTTAGTTTGTTATTTTAGTGTAACCAGCAGCTAGATTCATGGGAATGTGGCTTCTATGTGATGTGTTGGATTAAGACCATCATTCGAGCTGTCATTACAGATGACTGGAATGAGGTAATGACGTATACCTTGAATACATTACAAATCAAATTCATCTTCAAACATATATGAAACCAATGAATCTTTCTTGAATTTTGCAGCGCTTCAAGAGTACATCGCCTATACCAGAGGACACAATTAGACAGATAAGGCAGGAGTGGACCGCTTATCTTCTGCAAAGATGGAGTTAGGAATAGTTTTATTTGTTGTTGAACATTGCTTAGTTTTAGTTTAAGTTTTATCTTGATAGTTTTGGTAGTGGATTATATTTTACATTAAGTAGAACTTTGTTTATATGAAACGCATATATATATTATTGCAAAATTGTTCTAGGACAATTTTCTGCTTTTCAGGTGTGGTTTTATTGCAAAAATAAATTAATTTTTAAAAAAAAAATGCCAGTAGACGTCGGTTAGTGCACTGTCGGACGTCTACAGACGTCAGGCAGTGCACACACCAACGTCCAACCCCACCCCTAGCACAAGACAATTCAGGCATGTGGTCGTCGGGTGACACACCTAGGACGTGTGTATAGACGTCGGGGGAGGAGAAGACGGACGTCTGTATAGACGTCCGACGGGGCACATTGGACGTCTATATGGACGTCCGAGGGTGTATACCGGACGTCTGCATAGGCGTCGGGCCTGACACATTGGACGTCTATACACACGTCCGATGTGGACCCCCTGACGTCTGAGTAACGTCACCCACAAAGACGTCGGGGGAAGGTCGGACGTCAAAAAGCCAAAAGAACAGACGTCTAAAGCCCTTTCTGCACTAGTGCGCTAATGACCAACCAAGTTCACTTAAGCTAACATTATAACTAAAATATCACAACCAAGCAAAATAGACAACACTAAAGTGAAAAGTGCTTGAACCAAATTAAAATGCAACGTTGAGTTAAAAATTGAATGTCCGCGTGAATGTCCGCGTGTGCTTCCGACCCGCTACTGCTGCTTCTGCTGGACGCTGTTGTATTTCCTTTGGCACATAGGCTGCACCTCCTCAAATTATCATTGGCTCCCTGGACATGTGTTGCTGCTTTTTTTTCAATTGAAAATAACGTCACCTCCCCAAGCTGCTGAATCGTATGAAAATGAATGGGCTGCAGCTCTTCACGTGCTGGACAAGCATGGAGTCCTTTTTTTCTGCTTCACGTGCTGTTGGACGTGTGTGGATGCAACCTGTGTGCATATATGGACCTGCACCTATTATATTTTTGGTTTAATACATTATTTGGTCCCTACTTTTAGGGGTTTGGTTCAAAATGGTCCTACGTTATGAAAAACTTCAGTTAGGCCCCACATTTTGTTTAAAAATTTTCAATTCGGTCCTTTCCATGGACGCCCTTAAGAACATAATGGTGTTGATGCCACTGTGGCCAAATCTGAGTGAGCTGTTATGTTTGATGATTACGTGGCACTGTGAAGTGAAGTGAGTTGGTGGAAATATTTTAAGTTGCGGTTTTTGTGTGTAATAAAAGGGGTGATTAGGGTTCGTGCAAGTTGTTCCCCTTTTTTTACCACAGTGGTTGTTGCTAGATAGAAATGGCTTCTTCTCAAGGTTGTTCTTCTTGTTCCAAAACTGGGTGGGAAAGAAATTCGCAATCCGCAAATGATGGTGGTTGGAGGGGAGGTGGGATAATCCCTCGTTGCAAATGTGCTGATTATGCTGTGAGCAAAGTGGCGAGAACTCCACAGAATGCTGGGAGACAATTTTGGTAATGTCGTCATTACAAGGTTTTTTAAATACCCTTGTTATTTTGGGGATGTCGTTATTACACCATTTTATTTGTTCATAGATTATTGAGTTATTCCCAATTTTGGTGGCTTATTTGGTGCATAACAGGGTGGATCTGCAAGAGGGATGTACTGTAACTTTTTCAAATGGTGTAATGAAGAAAATAATGACGAAAGAGATGGTGAAATTGTCAGGCAAAGGAGAAGGATATGTGAGCTGAAAATTTTAGTCCAAAAGTTGTAGAAAAGGATAAAATTGTTACTTGGAGCTATGTGTGTTGTTATTGCGGTGAACACTGTGACAATGTGGGTCTGTTTAGGTTGATCTTCGTAGGTGGGTCAATGATTATGTTGAGGTCTAGGTCAGTGTTTATGTTCATATCAATGTGAAGGTGAAACTCAATGTTTAGGTTGAAGTGTAGGTGAATGTTCATGTTCATGTAATGTGAAAGTGAAAGTCAATGTAATGTGAAAGTGAAAGTCAATGTAATGTGAAGGTGTTCATGTGAAATTTTAATTTTAGTATCCGCTTTCATTTTAAAATGTCCAATGTGGTCCCCTTTTGAATTTAAAACTATAACTTCTGGTCCCAAATTGATATGAACGCATGTAACATCTCTGCCATAATATACTAACACAAGTCAACTTTCCTTAACTACATAATTAAAGTGGACCTACAAAGTACATAATAAAAGTTCATCACATGACAATCAAAGTAAGTCATAAAAGTTTATCACATCAGTAGTGAATATACATAAGTAAATTAGTTCATCAAAAGACAAGTGCATCAACATACTACATAGTTCAGGCGGTTTTTATAACATCAAAATACATGCAAAGTGTTTGTAATTGACATCTAAACTTTTCTTCTAAAATGTAACTTCTTCCTGAAGATTGGTGTTGTTGAATGTGGAATGGACTCCTGAGTAGGTTGTGTTGGTTCCTGGGACTGAGGACATGTTTGCTGTGAGGCTAAGGGACATGTTGGTTGTGTGATGTCTGGACGTAAGGGGCAATTCTTTCTGTTGTATCCCACTTGACGGCAGATGGTACATTTCTTTCTATGGCCACCAACACTCATTTGGGTGGCATCCTTTGTTAACTCCCACGCCTCCAACTTTCTCTTTTTCTTTGGCCTCCCAGGAAACTTTTGAAGACATCATCATAGCTTGTTCTTTCCCATAGCAACTGCCCATTGACAGGATAATTCATAGAGGCATACGTCTCTTCGTATGTGGATCTTGTGAACCAAGAGGGTATGAAATTTTGTGGATCTTCATTGGAGTAGTTCATTACTGCAATTGCATACGAATAACAAGACATCTTTGTTTCTAAAATTTTTTCTAGTGTAAAAGATATACAAGATTCACACTTACACAAGTCCCAGGTAAGAGAGGTGAGTCATGAAGACTGCTTAAGTACTAAGTCTTGCCTTGCCAGAAATGTCTTAGGTTACTACTAGTTACCCTTTAAACTAAAATCACCTTTAAAATCAAAGGACACAACTCACAAACAATCACAACAATTAAACACTAAAAGACGAGACTCTACGGACTCTAATGTGATAAGGCTTAGAGTTTAATCCCTTTTAGCCTAAATCACCCCTAAACGTAAGACACAAAAATTTAAACACAAACAAGAAAAGTTTTTCCAAGAGTTGAAAGAGCACCAAGGACTCTTCCAAGACACTTGGACTTTGAATGGCCTTTTACAATGAAATTAAGAAAACTAACAATAGAGCCTATTACAAAACGAGATGAACTCAAATCAATTACAAATAAAGACAGCTACTATGGTCCTAGTCCACTTCTTGTGCTCAACGCATACACTCTTGTTGTTGTTAACCAGCCTTGGGTCTCCTAGCTTTTGTCTAATCTTCCCTTTCACTCGGTCTTGTGCAACTGAGACATGGAATAATTCCTATATGCTCTCAAACTGTTCCAAGTATTCTACACAGTTAATTTTCAACCAAAATCAGCAGGATATTCATTCAATATTATCACTTACATCACTTACAAGCTAAAACAGAATAACAATTCATAACAAAGGGTAAGTTAGACAACTTCCCTGTTTGGAGTGTTGTTTCTAGCCTATTCCAAGCTCCACACTGAGGTGTTTTTGCTACTGTTTCTTCAGTAATATTCTGCTCAACTAATGATTCATTCACATCAGCTCTGCACACATAAATCTCAACAAAATCCAGCAAGTGCAAATTGACAGTGAACTAGATTTAGATTGGATGTAATTCAATGTAGAAACTAACCACCTAATTAATTCAACCGCCAAGTCAGAACTGGAATTTAGGTGCTTTAATCACTTCTTAAAACTGGAGGATGCATTGGCAATTAAAAAACAAATTGATGCACAACTGATTATGACAAAAGCAGCCTTTTCAGCAAATTAGTGAATTACACTGGGCAGAAACAATGGACCAAACTAGTCAAGAACAATGTCCTAAACTAATTCAGAAATTAGTGGACCATACTAATCAAATCAATGGACAAAGAGTAATGTGATGCAAATCAGAAATTGGCAGTTTTAAAACAGTGTTGTTGCAATTCCAGAAATGCTCATAAAACAATCAGCACATTATTTGCAATTCCTATGCATCTACCAAGTTCCCTTAGGTCTTTATCAAATCATAATCAACATTCAACATGCCCAATTAAACCATGAAATCAATAATTCACTTTCAAAACAGTGAGTATATCAATGAATTCAACAGGCAATGTTTGAAACTAAAATGAGTGCAATGACAGTTTAAACATTCACAAGCACAAATAGCATCACCAGGAAATCAATAATCAATTAAAACAACTGTGATTGCAGTTGCAGTTGAAACAAAATCACAGCTGCTCCATTCTAATTACTCCACTACACAATGAACATAGTCAACAAATGATTAATTGAAACTGAACTCTCTTGCAAATGCCAAGGAATTTAGGCTAAATTAGCCTTACTAAGCTCACAGCACTGAGGTTTCTCTTTAAAAATTTAAAGCACTCAAATAAAAGGTTTAAAAGAGAAATTTTCAGTCTAGGCCAGAGAATCCTGTGGATCACCACCACCTAATATTCTACCATTCACAGTTACCTTCTTTCAAATCCCAAAAACCAGGATGGAATCAGATTTCTCAATCAGAAAAATGGCTAGGCTAAACAAGGTAAAGTCAAGGAAAAAACAAATCACAAGGTAATGGAATGACAAAAACAGCAGAGCAACTGACTTGAGATCAGATTAATAAAGCAAAGAAAAGATCCAATTATGATTCAGCAGAACATGATTAACATGTGAGAGACAAAACTAGATAACCAACAAATGACAAGCAAGAAACAAAGCTTTTGATCAAAGTGAGCACTCAAACTGAACCTATGATTGGCACTAGAACAGATTTTAAAAGCAAGATATCAAAAACCACAGCAAGTCGAAACTGAAATCACATGCAACGTCCAGAACTGAATTTTCAAAACTGTTAAATGGAATGCCACAAAGAAAGCAGTGTATATGTTTAAATCTGAAGTTCTGTTTTGAAACTGGTTTTAACTGGATTGTACAGGTCTGAAAAGATTTTTACATTGAATATATCATCTTCATCTTTTTGTTTTTTTTTGCTTTTTTTCATCACAAATCCTTGCTATTGCTACAATCCAGTCCTCGTGAAATGATCTAATTAACAAAAAAAGTTCAGCACTGTAGTTCCAACTTGTACTAAAAAAAATTGAACTTAAAAATTGGAGGTTTCAAAGGTGAAATTGCACAAAGGCTGATATAACTCGAATTAAGTTATTGCATCATGTTTGAATTATCAAAACAACTTGTTTTGCTCTGAAATTGGATGCAGAAAATAGTAATTCGAAAATTGAACTTGTTAGAGCCAATCATGCAGTTAGACAACTCAACCACACCACCAATTTTAAGTTTTATTGAGTCAATTGATAAATTATTGATGAGAATGACTCTAAAACAACAATTGAAGCTTGAATAAGACACAAGGAAATTACTGCAAGATGTCCAACAAGATGTATATGCCAAACAGATTTTAAACACATAAAATGATTCAAGCAAAGATAATGCAGATCGGCCACCTGCAATTTGAACTCTGCTGGAGTTTTCTCAGTGCAACCAAGCATTGCCTAAGCAAGTCATTACTTATATGGTATGCACATGGTACTTGCTCAAATGTCTCACAGAGTTCAACTCTCGTTCACTTGCAAATGAACACAAAGGCAATTATAATACTGCAAAAAAAAAATGAAGGATGAATCTGATGTCATCCATCATGCACTCGAGCTCTAAGTGAGTTTGTCATAGCTCATATGTGGTGTAGATAAGGAACATTCAATCAGATTGTTCAGCTCAATCAAAACACGGTTTCAACCCAGAATTTATGACAAATAAGCAACTGAACATGACTTTGTTAAAAACAAAATATGATGCTCAAATAAAATGACTCAAACAAAATTTTGGACCGATTAGGATGAGGAACAATAATCAAAGTAAAGCTGGCACACACAAATTGACTCAACCAGAACCTAATGTAAGCAGCAACTGATGTACAGAAACTAAATAATGAACAAGACAAAGTAAAATATTCAAGACATTGCACGAATGATAATGAACAACACGGAAAATTTGAAAACAACCAATCGCACAGGTTGAATCTCAAGAACAGAGAACAGATCGAGACCAACAATTTGAGAATCGACGAAGAGTAAAACTCAGATCAGAGAGAAAAGAGGTACTTAGCTTTCGAAGCGCGGAGAAACCTGAGCTCTGATTACCACATCATTGGCGATGGCTTAAGCTGAATCGGGAGACGACGTTAAATCTGGACTTGATCGAGCTCAAGGACCGAGAAGCATCGGGAGAACTAGGAACCCTAGATTCGAGGATGGTTCGGTTGAAAACATAAGGTTTGATGCGGAAGCGGGTTTGAGCGAAGGAGAAGTGATTTAATGGTGAGAAAGGATCTAATCGGTTGAGAATGGTCGGGAAGCAGAGATGAAGATGTTGTTCGGTGGATCTGGCAGACATGAGGAGTTTGAGTTTCTGAAGTGAAGAATCTCATGAGAAAAATGACTCGGAGGCTTCGCTCATGAGGAAATTGTGAGAGCGAGATGTGAGGTTTATGGGTCGCATGTGAGGAAAGGCGAGAAGGAAACGTGGCTGATAAGGTTGACGACGCGACGAGAAGACGTATGTCTGCGACGGAAGCTGACGCGTGCCAAGTGCATCAGCTGGGGCAGGAAAAGTGATTACACAGAGGAGCAAGAAACTGAGGATGGAAAATGAGAGAATGAATGGTGTGAATGGAAGGTGGCTAGAGGAGATCCTTTGGGATTCTCTAGCCTTGACTTTCAAGGGAACTAAAGTATGGAGTTCTCTCTACAAAAAGTTTAATTCATTATTCTCAAAAGTACCTTATAAGAGGTGGTGACATGTCTATATATAGGACTAAAAGTCCCTCCTATCTAGCACATGCCTAACATCTTTTACACATGCTTTAATAAAAGTAAAAGAAATACTACATTAGACTAATTAGGCTTGGGCCCCGTCTATCAGTTTCATTCAGAGCTTTGCTTGCATAATAAATAGTGTGAAATACCTTTTCTCTTCTCTGCCTAGGACAGCTCCTATAGCATAATTACTGGCATCACACATCAACTCAAAATTTTGGTTCCAGTCAGGAGCTATAGTTACTGGAGCAGAAATCAATTTTTTTTCAAAATATCAAATGCCTGAAGGCATTCATCATTCATCACAAAGGGTGCGTCCTTGACAAGGAGGTTACTTAGTGGTTTGGCAATCTTTGAAAAATCTTTGATGAATCTTCTGTAGAAACTGGCATGACCCAGAAAGCTTCTGATTCCCTTCACATTGGTTGGTGGCGGAAGCTTTTCAATAACTTCTACTTTGGCTTTGTCAACCTCAATTCCCAAAACAATACCTTCTATGACCATAAAGTAACATTTTTCCCAATTTAGAACAAGGTTGGATTGGGTGCATCTTTTAAGTACAACATCCAGGTTAGACAAACACTCTTGAAAGGAACTTCCAAATACTAAAAAATCATCCATGAAGACCTCAATGCATTTTTCTATTAAATCTGCGAAGATGGCTTGCATGCATCTCTGAAAAGTTGCTGGAGCATTACATAACCCAAATGACATTTTTCTGTAGGCAAAAACTCCAAATGGGCATGTGAAAGTTGTCTTCCCCTGGTCTTTTGGATCCACCACAATTTGATTGTAACCTGAATATCCATCCAGAAAGCAATAAAAAGCCTGACCTGACAGTCTTTCTAGCATCTGATCCATAAAAGGAAGGGGAAAGTGATCCTTTCTAGTAGCATTATTCAACTTCCTGTAGTCAATACACATCCTCCATCATGTAACAGTCCTTGTGGGTTGATGAACAAATCTTCAATCCCCGAAAACGGAGTGAAAAACTTGTTAACCCTCGACAAGTGTAACCGAATCGTATCAAGTAATAAACCTGGTAAGACCAAGTATCGTTCTCCCAAAGGACTCACGGCCTAGACAGTTGTGTGATTTTGTTGATTAATTAAGACTTGTGAACAAATTGTTGTAAGTTTCAAATGCAAAAGACTGAAAAGTAAATATGTATGCATGTGATGATCAATGGGCAAGAAGAAACAAAACACGTGAATTGAAAAATATGGATGAATATGTTGTTGGGGTTTATCAATTTCATCCTATCCACTCTCTTGTATTTAAGAATTCATCATTCTTTTCATTAATGTTAATGCCACTTTCTAAATTACTTTAAATCCGATGTCTCGGCGAAGAAAGCCTAATCATAATCACTAGTTTACAATGTCTTGTCTCCCTAGCAATTAATCGTGCATTATAGTGAACAGAAGCTTAAAGGCAACCAACTATCATACTCATATGTCTAGGTTTGTAATAAACTGTTGGAAGAATTCCCCAGATCGTCATTTGTAAGATATCTCTCAATAACAATCCTAGGGAGAGAAGAGGAGAACTGTCACATCCCCAAATCGTCCAACCCTAGGAGTATGAAATCTCCTAATACTTACAAATCATAAGATTTATGCCATACATGAATAAAATATTACAAGCATTTGAGCAAAGAAGAATATCTCTAACAATTAATGAAAGAAAGCATGTATCATAAAAATGATCTTGAAGATCAAATTCCATACAAGAGAGTTTCTAAGGATTTACATTGATTCCCCAACAACAAAATAAGTTTAGTTCTCCATCGTCATGGAAGAACTAGATGAAAAATGGAATGAAAGAATGGAAGAGATAGAAAAACCCGAGAAAGAGAAGAGGAGAGCCCTCACCATCTCCAATTCTACCCCTAAGAGGTGAAAAGTGTGTTTATGCTTCGTTCCACCCAAAGATACAAACCCTAGGACGTCCTAAAGCTTATATATTATTCTAAAAAATACAGAAAATTAGGCTCCAGCCCATAAAAGTGCCGCTCAATGGTAAATACCGCTCAGCGGTAGTAGCGCGTGTCAATTCTTCCCCTCAGCGTTGCCAACGAGTACTGAAAAGTGTTATCACAACCCCAAACTTAGAACTTTGCTTGTCCTCAAGCAAATAAGATGTACTCAATCTTCTACCAATCCATTCAATGGTTCACCACATTCAAAAATCCTTCTTTCAAGACAAGTAAATACCCAATTTAGCTCATCAGCAAAACTTCAATCAAGATGTGCACATGCTTTTAATGTTCACTCAATCACATAATATCCAACAAATGCTATTTTCATGAATGATCAATTAACTAAGCAAAGATGTTCTTATGTGTTCATGCAATCTATCCTCACTAGATAAAGTGTTTCACTCAAACATACAAGTGTATAAGAGATATTCACTCATTCACTCTACTATTACAATGTCACATGAATCAACTTTGCCTTTTATTTAACCATAATCAAAAACACTTACAAGCAAACATCATCACAAGGACTTTTCAATGGCTTATAATGTGGCTGGGCTAACAATAACAATTGGTTTTTCTGGATCACAAAACCCTTGAGTTAAGAGAATCATCTAAACACAACCATTCTTAATTATTCCCAACTTTCTTTTGCATTGAACTTTTCTTTTCCTTCTTTTCTTTCCTTTCTTTCTTTTTCTTTTCACATGCATACTTTTAGCTCAATGCTTTTCATTTTCCCTTTCTATTTTCCAACAACCCCAAACTTGAACATTTATCAATACCACAAAATGTTTTCAACTTAACTCTAGGTAAAGCTTTTCAAAAAGGGTTTTCAAATCATGTTCAACGCTAAGGGTTCAAAGGATAGAACACATAGTGCTCTCTTTTAGTGGGCTAAATTCATGCATTTGGCCAACAAAAAGGGTTTCCAACAAAAAGCCTTGATCATATGATGCAAACAAACAAGTGATTCAATCATAGAAAACCTGGGCAAAGTCATTCATGCTTTCAAAGTAATAACATTCAACACCAATTCTGAAGCTCAAAATCTCACATATAAGCTCATTCACATTCCACATACAGATCCTGCTTAGCATCATAATCACAATCACAACATCATGCAATTGTTCACATAGCTCGTGAACCACCTGTATAAGCATATAATGTGCACAATCTCAACATCAATCAAGATCCGAACATCATCAAGCAATACTCATCATGCAATAGTCCTAAGCAAACCATCATAACAGACAAGTTTCAAATTGAGTACATCAACCCTATTCTAAAATAAAAGCAAATAAGTTCAATATTACAAAACCAAAGATAGAAAAGATCCTGCTCTAGTGCTGATAGCATCCATCAGTAGATGCTATCTCAACTCCTCATCAGCTTGTGTTGTTATCTGTATCTTCCTCGTCTTCATTATCTTCAGCATCCTCAAATGCGTCATCATCATCATCAACTTCATCTTCCTCCATAGCTGAAGCTTCAGCTGCTCCAGCTCTGCTGCCCTGAGTCTGCTCCTCTGGCCAATCTACCACACTATGGAATTCATTCATAGTCCACCTGTGTGCTGGAGGTGTATCATATAGCCCAATAATCATCTCAGCAGTTGCCACCTGTCCTCTGTGGATGGACTGCATATGTGCACTAATGAGAGACATGTACATGTCTCTCATCTGGAATGGCTCTGCCTCATAAGTCTCTACAGATGCCTGACTATGTGCTGGTCTTCTTTCTCTACGAGGACATTATGGTGGAATTGGCTGAGCTGCCTCCTCTCCTCCAAAAAACTGCCTATAAGCCTCATCAATGGATTTCCTCAGCCTCTCCAATGGTGGAGCAGAAGTATCCACCCCAGCTATCTTGCATAAGTGTGTAATCAAGGAAGGATGCCCTAAAGGTGCCTTGTTGTTCATTGTGTTAGCACACATTTGTATTTCATTGGCAATCACTTGACAAATGTCAATGCTCATATTTTTGAGCACACAGTAGAGGAGAAGTTCCCTGCTGAGAGTGATGTCTGAAACATGCGAACACGGCTGAATGTTGGCATGGGAGAATGCCATCCAATACTTAGCAAGAGGAGTCAAATCATTCCTTCTGATATTCACCACTGCACCATTTCTGTTCATCTGGAAGTGTCCTCTAGGTACATGATAAATGTTGAAAAACTGTTATTTTCATGCTTAAAATTGATACTAAAAGCAACCTTTAACACTTAGAAACTAGCTTAGAATCATGCTTTTGTCATATTTTTAGAAATAAGAGAGTTGGACAGGTTTATGCTTGATTTCATTGTTTTATGCAGGTTTTAAGGTGAATTTGATGAAAGAAGTGAAGAAGGATAGAGATGGAATCAGAAAAGAACTCAAAAAGTGCAAAAGAAGAGAAGCCGCACGTACCGCTCAGCGCCAGTTTACCGCTGAGCAGCACTCAAGAACACCCGTTAGCTCCGCTGAGGGGTGAAAGTGCAGCTGAGGGGAGAATTGACTATGCGCTGGTACCGCTGAGCGGCAGTTTACCGCTGAGCGGTGGTATTTTGGGCTTAGGCCCACTTTTCTGTAATATTTCGAATAGTATATAAGCTTTAGGACTTCCTAGGGTTTGTATCTTTGGTTGGAGACGAAGCAAAGACACACCTTTCCACCCCTTGGAGGAAGATCTTGGATGCTAAGGCTAGCTACTCATCTTTCTAGGGTTCTATCTTTCACTATCTCATTGTATTTCATCTAGTTTCACCATGAATATGGTGAACTAAACTCTTCTTGTTGTTGGGGAATCAATGTAATCTTGTGAAACTCTCATATATGGAATTTTGTGTTTAAACATCATATCTTTGATACATGCTTTCTTTCATCATTAGTTAGGGTTTTTCCTCTTTGCTCAAAGCATGCATTGTTTAACTCATTCGATGTCATGATTATTGATTTTAGTGATATGGACACATACGGTAAAATCTAGATCCGGGGAAATTCTCCCAAAAGCAATATCGCCTAGACATAGGGATATGAAGGTTGCTTGCCTTTAAGCTTCTGTGCTTCAGAATTAATTATTAGGGATGTTAGGAATTGTATGAACTCGTAATTAAGGATAGGCTTTCTTCGCCGAGACATCGGGTTTAAGGTAATTTAGAGAGTGACATTAACATTGATGAAAAGAATGATGAATTCCTAAAATATATGAGAGTGGATAAGATGAAATTGATTTCCCCAACAACATACTCATCCATATAATTCGTTCCGTGTTTGTGTTCCTCTTTTCCATTGATCAAACTCATGCGTACATGTTTACTTATTATCTTTTGCATTTGAAACCACAAGAATTTGTTCACAAGTCTTAAATAATCAAGAAATCATATAACTAACTAGGCCGTGAGTCCTTTGGGAGAACGATCCTTGGTCTTACCGAGTTTATTACTTGATACGATTCGGTCACACTTGCCGAGGGTTAAACAAGTTTTTGGCACCGTTTTTCGGTGTTCATAAATTTGTCATCAGTACACATAGAGCACTCTCCACATCATTAAAATTAGTGCCTTCCTCCATACAAAGAGCAAACTGGCACTCCTCTCCAACCCATTCAGTACCCAAAAAGTTGTTGATAGAGTTAGGATCATACCTAATAGCGTGGCCTCTAACATAGCTTAGGTACTCCTCAGCTGGATAGTCACCCAACCTCCTTGCGTTGGTGTAAAATTCCTTTACCATTGTTATGTTGGCTGGTACAGGGTATGTGGCCAATCTATTCCAATTTCTTCCTATCAGTTGCTCTCCAAACTGTGGAGCAAAGTTAGGTATCATTCCAGCTTTCCTCTCCATCAGGAGTCTCCTATCTTGAACAATCTTAAAATGCTTCCCATGTTTGCGAGATAGGAACCTACTAGAATGAGGCTGTTCAGGTTCCTTGTCTTTCCTCTTGGAGCCTGTGGTCTTCAATCTTTTGCCTGAAGAGGATGTCATCCCTACATCAAACCCAAATTACAAAACCACAAAACATGTTGTTAATCATTAGTAAACCATAAACAACATCCCAAATCCATGCTAAACCACCGTTGAGGGTCACAAAAAACCCCTCAGCGCATCCAGTGCACCAAGCCAACAAGAAAAAGAAGCCAAAAACCAAGTCTGGTAGAATCGCGCTCAGGGGAAATTTTCGCTGAGCGGCGATTTTGCAGATTTTGAAAAATCCAATTTTAACACTTCCTAACTCCACCCACATGCAATTTTCATACTTCCAGACCAAAATCAAGAATTTTAATCGGTTCATTCATCAATTAATTCATTAAATCATGCATAGAAATCAAAATCCCTAAAGAATCATGCTTTGAACATCCAAATCCATACCAATTCATGCTTTCAAGAACCCTAGAATGAAAAATGTTTGACTTACTTGGGTGGAGATACTAGATGAGTAGAAAATGCTCTACAAATATGAAGAACTCAGCCCCAACAACAATGCTCTCTCCAAACCCCAAACTTAGATGGAAAACTAGTGAGAAAGTTAATGGAAGAGAGATTTTGTAAAGGGGAATGAAGGGAAAGATGTAGAGAACTCTTAGAAAAGTGTTTAGAACTGTGTGAGAGGAAAGAAATCTGAAATTGAAGAGAGATTTTGTAAAGGGGAATGAAGGGAAAGATGTAGAGAACTCTTAGAAAAGTGTTTAGAAGTGTGTGAGAGGAAAGAAATCTGAAATTGAAACCAAAATCGCACCCTAGGGTATAAAAATACCCTAATGGGCTCGGGTCCCGCTAAGGGCAACTTGAAAAAACCATTCTGCAGAATTACTGCTCAGCGGAAATTTCCGCTGAGCGGCACTTGCGTAAGATGTTTTCTTTCTTCCTAGCTTACCCTAGGTGCCTTCCACTCATGCCTCTCACTCACTTCATGCATTTAAGTTCTCAAATCACTCATAGATTCAGTCCCTAATATGCAACTAAAGCAGAATCAAAACAAACAAACAAAATATAGTAAATACTCTCGGTTGCCTCCCAGGTAGCGCTTGTTTAACGTCACGAGCCTGACCCAAAATCCACCAACACCCATTAGTAGGTGCAATTTTACCTTACCAACACCCATCAGTAGGTGTAACAAACCTGTTAATAAACCTAGTATCCTTTAGTAGATACTTAACCACCTAGCATCCATCAGTAGATGTTATACCCTGTAGAAAAAATTTATAACTAAAACAAAAATAACAAAAGTTCATAATTACATCACCAAACCAAAAACAAAAGTTTTTAAATCACTGGGTTGCCTCCCAGCAAGCGCTCTTTTAATGTCATTAGCTTGACCCAATAAAGCTCAGGTTCCATCTTCTTTTTCTTCTTCTTTCTACTGAACTTCTTCAGAAATTTGATCAAACCAGAAACCTGTTGCAATGTCTCAATCATAGGAACTTTAATCTCCAATTTCAGGAAGATTTCCCTAAAGCGCTCAAAGTCCTTCTCTTTTCTATGATACTTCTTTGAATGAGGACGGGATTTTTCATATGATTCTTTCTTTTTTTCTCTCATCCTCTTTTTCTTTTCGCTCACTTTCTTAAGATTCACAAAAATGTTCTTTTCTCTTACTCTCTTTTTTTTTCTTTTTTTTTTCTACTCACTTTCTCAATCTTCACACAAATTTTGTTTCTCTCTTCTTTCTCAACTACCTCTTTTTTCTCCACTCTCTCTTCTTTTTCCTTTACTCTCTCTAACTCAACTTTTTCAACATGTACACTCACTAAAACTTTACACTCTTCTCTAGGGTTATTCTCAGTATTAGCCCCAAAACTCTTATCAGGCCTTTCTTCCAACTTCTTAGTTAATTGTCCGATTTGCATCTCCATATTTCTAATGGATGCTTCAGTATTGTTATGATTGGAGATGGTTACCTGCATAAACTGGTTAAGAGTTTCTTCCAACTTTGTATGTTTTTCAGTGAGTGTAGATATCGGTTGCCATAATGATGGTTGTTGTTGTGGCCTATTAAATTGTCCTGATTGCCTAGCTTGTCCAGATTGTCCCTGACCTTGACCCATGCTTGGGTGAGGTTTCCACCCTTGGTTGAAATTACCTTGGCGGTATGGAAATTGATTGTTCATGAAATTTACATCTTCTAGGGCCTCCACTAGAAAAGCAAAGATTTCAACTTCTAGAATGCCCTGTAGTGGCATTTCATGACGTCTTGAAATATTTCCAGTTCTTTGACACATGTCACAATTCCTGGCATGATTATGAGCATCTTTAAATAAAGTAGGCCAAAAAAAAACCTGATTGGAGAACTTTTGTTGTTGTTCTTTCTCCATTGAAATGTCCTCTATAAGGTGAATCATGACAATGCCAGAGAATTCCTTCAGCTTCTTCATTTGTAACACATCGCCTCAAGAGATTATCTGCTCCTATTTTAAATAAGTAAGGGTCATCCCAGATAAACTGCATGGCATCATGCAAAAATTTCTTTCTTTGTTGCCAATTAAGATCTTCTAGAATTACCCCTACAGCTTTAAAATTTGCCAAATCAGCAAACCACGACCTCTTTTGAATATACATGAGTGTTTCATCCGAAAAAGATTCCCAGATTTCTGTTTCTTTGCTAGTAACCTCAGTATTGACTAGCCGAGATAAGTGATCAGCAATCAAATTTTCACTCCCCTTTTTATCACGAATTTCTCTATCAAACTCTTGCAGTAGTAACACCCATCTAATCAGACGTGGTTTAGAATCTGGCTTTGTCAACAAATATTTTATAGATGAATGATCTTTGTAGATAATCACCTTAGACCCTATGAGATAAGATCTGAATTTCTCTAAAGCATAAACTATGGCTAGAAACTCCTTCTCAGTGGTAGCATAATTTAATAGGGCATCATTCAACACTTTGCTAGCATAATAGATAGTATGAAATACCTTCCCTTTTCTCTGACCAAGGACAGCTCCTATTGCATAATCACTAGCATCACACATTAATTCAAAATTTTGATTCCAATCTGGGGCTATAATCACTGGGGCGAAAATCAATTTTCTTTTCAATGTATCAAAAGCTTTCAAACATTCATCATTCGTCACAAAACTTCTCATGGTGAGAAGAGTGCTTAGCAGTCAACCAAACCTAGACCACTTATCACAAAGAGAGAACATCTATCACACAAGATGTCAAATTCAAGAAAAATATTGTTCTCTCATTATTGATAGTGGATCTTGCTGCAACTATTGTAGCACAAGGCTGGTTGAAAAGTTGAATCTTACTGTAATACCCCATCCAAAACCTTAAAAACTTCATTGGCTAAATGAAGATGGGGATATAACAGTTAAGAATCAAGTTAAACTGGCAATTTCCATAGGAAACTTTAAAGATGATGTTATATGTGATCTAGTTCCTATGGAAGCTTGCCATGTACTATTGGGAAGACCATGGCAATTTGATAATGCAACTACACACCATGGTCTCACCAATACCATAACTGTGCACAAAAATGACAAAAAGTTTGTGCTTCATCCTTTGTCACCTGTTCAGGTGGCCAAAGATCAAGCACAAATGAAGCTCAATCGGGAGCAAGAAAAGGAAGAGAAAAAAAAAAGTCAAAAAAAGGAGACAAGAGTAATCCTTAGGGATGATAAAGAGGTGTGGGAGAAAAGTGTTCCCTCCCACAAGGTCACCCAACATGAAAATCTTTTGAATAAAAAAACTTTAGAAAATATTCTTCATGTTGAGCAACCTTCATACCTTCTCTTGTGTCAAGGAACACTCACTTGTACAAATAGCAAGTCTTAGACTTTGACTCTCTCTCATCCAATTCAAAACCTTTTGAAAGCACTTGATGATATCTTTCCCAAAGACATACCTATTGGTCTTCCACCACTAAGGGGAATAGAACATCAAATTGATTTTGTGCCACGGGCAACTCTTCCTAATAGGCCTGCCTATAGGACTAACCCCTAAGAAACTAAAGAGATTGAGTCACAAGTCCAAGAGTTGTTAGATAAAGGCTGGGTTCAAAAAAGCTTAAGTCCATGTGTTGTACCTGTCTTGTTGGTGCCCAAGAAAGATGGGAAATGGCGCATGTGTTGTGATTGTAGGGCTGTCAACAACATCACAATAAAATACAGACATCCCATCCCTATACTTGATGATATGTTAGATGAATTGAATGGCGCCCAAATATTTTCCAAAATAGACCTTAAGAGCGGATATCACCAAATTCGAATCAAAGAGGGTGATGAGTGGAAAACTGCTTTTAAGACTAAGTTTGGACTATATGAGTGGCTTGTAATGCCTTTTGGCCTTACTAATGCTCCAAGCACATTCATGTGACTTATGAACCATCTCTTAAGGGATTGCATTGGGAAGTTTGTAGTTGTTTATTTTGATGACATTTTGGTGTATAGTCAAAATTTGCAAAAACATGAACAACATTTGAGAGTTGTCTTGACAATTCTCAGAACCAATCAATTGTTTGCAAATAGTGACAAATGCACCTTCTATGTTGACAGTGTCATCTTTCTAGGTTTTGTGGTCAATAAAAATGGGGTCCATGTTGACCCTGAGAAAATAAAGGCCATTCAAGATTGACCACCCCCACAGAATGTAGGAGAAGTAAGGAGCTTCCATGGGTTGGCAAGCTTTTATAGAAGATTTGTTCCTAACTTCTCTACTCTTGCTTCACCTCTCAATGAGTTGGTGAAAAAAGATGTTACATTCCACTGGGGAGAAAAACAACAAAAAGCCTTTGAGCTACTCAAAGAGAAGCTCACTCAAGCACCCATTTTAGCTCTACCCAATTTTTCTAAAACTTTTGAGCTAGAATGTGATGCTTCTGGTCTAGGCATAGGTGCTGTGTTGTTACAAGAAGGTCATCCCATTGCTTATTTCAGTGAAAAACTTCATGGGGCCACTTGTAATTACCCCACCTATGACAAAGAGCTTTATGCTCTTGTGAGGGCTCTTCAAACTTGGGAACATTATCTTGTTTCTAAAGAGTTTATCATTCACAGTGACCATGAGTCACTCAAGTACTTGAAGAGCCAACACAAGTTGCAAAAGCGACATGTTAAGTGGCATGAATTTATTGAGCAATTCTCTTATGTTATTAAATACAAGAAAGGCAAGTCTAATATTGTGGCTGATGCTTTATCCAAAAGAAACAATCTTTTGGCCACATTAGGAGCACAAATTCTTGGTTTTAATAACATAATTGAGTTGTATGCTCAAGACATTGAGTTTGCCAAAATTTATGAGGAATGCATACACAAGGCTCAAGGAGGTTTTTATGTGAGAGAGGGATATCTTTTTAAAGAAGGCAAAATATGTATACCTCAAGGATCACATAGAAAGCTCCTTGTCAAAGAAATACATGAGGGAGGATTAATGGGTCATTTTGGGGTAGAAAAGACTCTTGGCATGTTGAAAGAAAAATTATTCTGGCCTCACATGAGGAAAGATGTCCAAAGACATTGTTTCAAATGCATTACTTGTTTAGAATCAAAATCTAAAGCAATGCCTCATGGACTTTATACTCCTTTGCATGTTGCTTCAACTCCTTGGGAAGAAATTCGTATGGATTTTGTCTTAGGACTCCCAAAAACTTCAAGGGGTTTTGATTCTATCTTTGTGGTAGTAGATCGTTTTAGTAAAATGGCTCATTTCATACCCTACCACAAAGTAGATGATGCAAGCAACATTACTAAGCTCTTCTTTAGAGATGTGGTAAAACTTCATGGATTACCTCGTGTTATCATTTCTGATAGAGATACAAAATTTCTTAGTCACTTTTGGAGGACCTTATGGTCTAGATTAGGGACTAAGCTTTCTTTTTCTACTACTTGTCATCCATAGACAGATGGACAGACTGAAGTAGTCAATAGATCTCTATCAACTTTATTGCGAGTAATTCTAAAAGGGAACCACAAATCTTGGGACGAATATCTTCCTCATGTAGAGTTTGCTTATAATAGAGTAGTTCATGAAACTACTAAAATTTCCCCTTTTGAGGCTGTATATGGATTCAACCCTTTGACACCTACAAATTTAATACCACTTCCTAAATCATTTGACTATGTTCATCAGGAAGGCGTATCTAAATCTAAATTTATTAAAGACTTACATCAAAGGGTCAGAAACCAAATACAACAACAAAACGAGAAATATGCCAAGAGTCATAAATAGGGAAGGAGAGAGGTAATCTTCAATGAAGGAGATTTAGTTTGGCTTCATCTTAGAAAAGAAAGATTTCCAAATCTAAGAAAATCCAAACTAAATCCCCGAGGAGATGGTCCATTTAAAGTTCTTAGGAGGATCAATAATAATGCATATCAACTTGACCTTCCCCAAGAATATGGAATTCATCCCACTTTCAATGTATCTGACCTTATGCCTTTTTCAGGGATTGAAAATGACAATAAAGATCCTTTAGATTTAAGGACAAATCCTTCTCAAGAAGGAGATGATACACGGGCGCCAAGCACAATAATACAGCAAGGACCTATCACACGAGGTATGGCCAAAAAGCTCCAACAAGATCTTGAAGATCTCCATCCCGAAGGTAAAGTGCTCTTCGCATGCTTTGAGTGGAAACCAGGAGAACAACCAAAAGATCCAGCATGGTCCAAACCAGCACAAAGGGAAGGATAACAAAAATCCAATAAAAAGAAAAATAAAGGTTGGCACTCAACGTACCAACCTTGGAGCTCATCAAATCCAGAAAAACCCATTTGACCAGCTGACGCATTCCACTACGTTGCCACGTAATTGATTGCTGATTTCAGAATAAAGCTTCACACGTCCTACACATTTTCCACGTGTATCCAGATTTGTATTGTGCATTTAATCTCTACCGTTCAAAGCTGGGAGAATCCATTATAAATTCTCCTTGCACAGATTGTAAAAACACTTTTGATGAATTGAGAGAATAGATTTGCTGATGAAATTTCCATCGTCTTCGCCCACCGAAAGTCACCCCTGTTGATGGACAAATTTATGAACACCAAAATGTGATGTCACAAACTTGTTTTACAATCGGCAAGTATGACCGAATCGTTTCAAGTAATAACTCGGTAAGACCAAGTATCGTTCTCCCAAAGGACTCACGGCCTAGTTTAGTTATGTGATTTGTTGATTAGCTAAGACTTAAGAACGAAATAATTGGATTTTAATATGCAAAACAGAAAATAAACATGTATGCATGAATGTGATCAATGGCTAAAGCAAAATACAACACTTTCAATGGAATATATGGATGAGTATGTTGTTGGGGTTATCAATTTCATCTTATCCACTCTCATATATTTTAGGAATTCAACATTCAATTCATCATTGTTAATGCCACTCTCTAAATTACCTTTCAAAGAAGGCTTCTCCCTAATTACGAGTTCATACGATTCCTAGCATTCCTAATAATTAGTTTATTTAGCGCAGGAGCTTAAGGCAACCAATATACTTATTGGGAGAAATTCCCCGGATCTAGACTTCCCCGTACGTTTCCGTATCGACAAAACCAATAATCATGCATTGAATGAGTTAAACAAAGCAAGCATTGAGCAAAGAGGAAAAACCCTAACTAATGATGAAAGAAAGCATAGGTCTTAGATTAAGATGTAAACACAAATTCCATATATGAGAGCTTCAAAAGATTACATTGATTCCCCAACAAACATACAAGGTTTAGTTCACCATATTCATGGTGAACCTAGATGAACAATAATGAAAGAATGAAGGATAAAACCCTAAAAAGGTGAAGAGGTAGCCTGAGCATCCAAGATCCTCCTTCAAAGGGGTGGAAGAGAGAGTGTTTGATTCGTTCCAGCCAAAGATACAAACCCTAGGAAACCCTAAAGCTTATATACTATTCGTAAATTACAGAAAATTAGGCCCAAGCCCAAAATTAGTGCCGCTCAGCGGTAAACTACCGCTCAGCGGTAAGTGCGTGAGCTCGGTTCTTCCCCTCAGCGGCCATTTTGCCCATCAGCGGATCTCCCGTGACTTTCTGAGTACCGCTCAGTGGTAAACTGCCGCTGAGCGGCAGTTGCGGCTTCTCCTTTTGCACTTTTTGATGTCTTTTCTGATTCCATCTCTCTCCTTCTTCACTTCTTTCACCAAATTCACCTTAAAACCTGCACAAAAACACTGAAATCAAGCATAAACCTGTCCAGCTCTCTTATTTCTGAAAATATGAATAAAAGCATGATTTCAAGCTAGTTTCTAAGTGTTAAAGGTTGTTTTTAGTATCAATTTAAGCATGAAAATAACAGTTTTTCAACTGTTATCACCTGTGCTTCCTCCAAAATCTCCTCTAGCTTCCTTCCATTGATGAAGGCTGCCTGAGCTAGTTCCATTTCCCCAAAGTACCTCATCCAAACTCTTCTTCCAAATATTCATCCGCTGCCACTGCACATCCTAGTTCGTTTTCAATTTCTTTCGCTGCCACTGCATTTCTTCTATTGAAGCTCATGGATCTGTTGAATAGCACCAAGGCTGGAGCTGTCAGAGTGGTAGCCAACTGTGTCACCAAACTCATAAGAGAATCAAGCTTGCTTTCCAATTTCCTATCGGCAGATGATGAAGACTGGGTAGCAATATCATGTACTCCCCTCATCACAATGGCATCACTTTTGGTGTTAAACTGTTGGGAGTTGGAAGCCATCTTCTCAATCAAGTGTCTTGCTTCTACAGGCGTCATATCTCCTAGTGCTCCACCACTGGTAGCATCAATCATACTCCTCTCCATGTTGTTGAGGCCTTCATAGAAATACTGGAGAAGTAGTTGCTCAGATATCTGATGGTGAGGGCAACTTGCACAAATCTTCTTGAATCTCTCCCAGTACTCATACAAGCTCTCCCCACCAAGTTGCCTACAAGAAGAGGCAAGAAGCTAGAACCGTAAATGTATACCTTCCCTCGTCAAAGAAGCATCCAGAAGATAAAGCTATGGACCAAGGCCTTACACTACCAAAGTTGAACTTGCCTACTTTCAAAGGGGAAGCCGAGCTGTCTACTTTTCTAGATTGGATAGCTAAAACTAGACCAAATTTTTTATTTCTATAGTGTAAATGGACCTTTGCATGTAAAGTTAGCTTGTTTAGCTTTAGAGGGATACGCCAAACAGTGGCTAAATAGGAGATACTTAACCATGGCCTCACCCGCTAGTACATGGGAACATTGCAGGGACAATTTGTACCAACGTTTCGTACCTCCATACTACCATAGGAACCTCTTGATTAAGCTTCAACAGCTTACTCAAGGTAGACGAAGTGTGGAGGAGTATGCTTGCGAGCTCGAAGTGCTCCTACATCGTACGAACCTTAAAGAAAATGATCATGCAAAAATAATTAGATTTATTAGTGGACTTAATAGCAACATCCAAGATATAATTGAATTCCATGAGGATGAGACTTTAGATGTAGTGGTTCATAGAGCCATTAAAGTAGAGAAGAAACTCTTGAAAAAAGAAGCTTGTCACAACAAATTTTCCAAATCTTCAAGAGATGTTTTCTACAAATCCTCATCATCAAAGGATAAAACCAAGGATGTTTCTAAGGATCCCACTAACAAATCTTGTCCTCATTCTTCTTCTAACCATTCCTCTTCCCCACCTAAATCACCTTCTAGACCAAGTCACATTAAATGTTTTAAATGCTTAGGACATGGTCATATAGCCTCTGTCTGCCCCACCAAAAAGGCAACATGCATTGAGGGTGAAGTAATTATGACTAATGAGTCTACCTCTTCCTTACCTTCACCAACCTATAACTCTTCTTCCTCATCAAGTGATGCCAAAGAGAAGGTCATGCTTACTTGTTTAAATGAAGAAAGAAAAGAAAGAGAGGAGAGAGAAAAGAAAGAAAAAGAAGAACTTGTGAGAGAAATGGAGAAGGACAAAGTCTTAGTCAAAAAGGAAGTGTTACTGAAGGCCCCATCCACTCCCATCATTCAAATAGATTAAAGCCATGATAGGGGAGTTTTTCAATCCTTCTACTTTTCTCCTTTTACTAAGTTTTCTTTCTTTGTTCCAAAAGTATTTTGCACAACTCTTTCACCTCGCTCTTTCCTTCTTTCCAACTATTCCATAAACATTTTTGAAACACATCATGAGTTAGTGTTACCCCTTTGGTTACATTCAACTCAAGACAAAAATAATTTTTTCTCTAAAAATGGTCTCCTAGTTTTCACCACTAAATACAATAAAAATATAAGGAGACTTTCTTTTACTATTACTTGTTTATATACATTGATTGGTCAACATAAATTCATTCACAAAATGTTTGATGATTTTTGCAGGTTGACATTTGATCTAGGAGGAGTTGCTTTGGTTTATACACGAAATAAGTCACTAATCTCTCTTTGTTGCAGGTTTTTCAAGATTCGAGGTCGAATCCTCTCCAACTTGGGGGGGATGATATGATCATAAATGGGGCAACAATGAAGAGTTTCAAAGTGACAAAAACACAAAAAGAGTACAATAGGTTTCAAAGGCTTGTATTTGCCTCTTTGATTTCTTATCATTAGTTCTAGTAGAATAAACGCTTTTAAACCCTTATATTCCTTTAAGCACAAGCAATGTGGGACTCTCATGGCTTGGTCTTAAAAGAAAAGAAGAGGAAGAAAGGCATCTTAGATGGAAGTGCAAGGTAGCATAACTTTTCTTCTTTGTTTTGAACTTTAGGAGAACTAGTTGGCTTATAAACCCTTTAGGATGAAGGGAATTAAGCAATGTGGGACTCAAAGCACCTTAGGAGCTGTTGGCCGGCCTTAAGACTAGAAGTCCCATATCTCTTAATTCCACTCTCCAAACTCACTCCAAGGGCTATATAAGAAGGCTTAGGGTCTCCTTTTGGATTAACTTCGAAATTGAATGAATTCTTTGAGTTGAACTGCAAATTTGCATTCCTCTTGAGATAGTTTTCTGTCTCTAGTCCATTTTGGGCAAACCTTATCTTGCGCAAAGCGAGTGGCAGTCCTTCTTCGACACTTATCTTGGAGTCCTCTCTCAAGTGGCGTGTCTACGAGTCATATGTTTCCTCCTCCTTTCTCTTTTCCGCTTTTATTTTCCATTCATTCTTTTAAATGTCATTAGTATACTTCTCTCTAGGCATGCACTTCCCCATTAAGTTGTAATTGGATTAATTATTATTCTCGCATGTTTTTATTTATTTTCACGATAACTTATTAAAGTTTAAAATTTTACTATATCGTGATGGTATCAGAGTTCTATTTTCCTAAATAATGGTTGTTCTTTTACTCACATGTGACATCCTAAATAAGGATGTTACAATCTTCATGTTCACCATCTTTACCCTCCTGGAATAAGGAGCCTCAATCTCAATAGCTTTAATCACCCATAACCTGTTCTTGTATCTCATTGGTGAACTAGCTTCTCCTCATTATCTCTAGACCTAAAAAGAAAATTCTGATGATCTGGTATTCCTAGTACAAATTTTGAAATTTTATCCTGTAGACACTAAAGAACACTGCACTAGAACACCCAATTAGCACTAAAAATATAAAAAAGATAAAAAGATAAAAAATAATAAAAAGATAAAAATAAATAAAAAGATAAAAAAGATGAAAAGATAAAAAAATAAAAAGATGAAAAGATGAAAAGATGAAAAGATAAAAAGATGAAAAGATAAAAAGATGAAAAGATAAAAAGATAAAAAAGATAAAAGGATAAAAAAATTAAAGATAAAGTCTAATCAGTTAAGAATCACACAAATAGAATAGTTTAAACCACGAGTCCCCAGCAACGGCGCCAAAAACTTGATAAACAAATTTTTAATCCCCGAAAACGGAGACAAAAACTTGTTAATACCTCGACAAGTGTACCGAATCATATCAAGTAATAATAAATGGTAAGACCAAGTATTGTTTCCCAAGAGACTAACGACACTAAAAAGTTGTGCTTTTGCTAAACCAATTAAGACTAAAAACAATATTTTTGGAGTTTTGAATGCAAAGTGCAGAAAAATAAACATGAATGCAATTTGATCAATTGAGGATAAACACAAAAGTGAATGGATGATGTTGATAATATGAGATGAATATGTTGTTGGGGTTTAGATTTCACCTATTCACTCTCATGCATACAAGAATTCTTCTTCTTCATTAAATGTTAATGCCACTTTCTAATTTACCTTAAACCTGATGTCTCGTTGAAGAAAACCTACTCTTAATTTGATGGAATCCTCCTTGACGTAGTCCTCCATTTGTATTTTTACTTTTCCTAGTTTAGCTATTAAGGAGCATGGGTTACTATAAATACCCAACTCCTCTCTTGTATTAGCACTTTTGAGAATAATGAGAATTGAGTTTTCTGAATCAGAAACTGTTCTCTCTTGAAAGTCATAGGCTAGAGAGTCCAAAGACTCCCTCTAGCCACCTTCCAAGCACACTCTCATTCTTCCATTTCTCCAAACTTCACGGTGCTACTCATTCCTCCACGCTACCTCTCCTTCGCTGCCACCTCGCATCGTCAGCGTTTTTCATTTCCTTCTTCAGCCACGCGTCCGCTCCCTCATTCCACATCATTTGCTTTTCTTCTCACACATCAGACACGCACAGCCACATTCTCTCTTTCGTGAGAGCTTTTCTCCATCTCGTAGAACCACATCTCGTTCTTCCACTCGAGAGTCTCCTCGTCGCCAGCCATTCTTCATCACAAATCCATCTCTTCTCCTCCGTAAGT
>JAHCHA010012723.1:0-13258 GCA_027742795.1 Vigna hirtella
TCGCCCAGCGAGAAGAGGCTGCTCGCCCAACGAAAAATCACTTACAGCCCTTCTCTTTAAAAACGCGATCCAGAGGCATAAACCAGCAGTCTTGGAGGGGAGAAGTCCAGAGGGGACTCTGCAGCTCACGTCCAGCTCATTTTGGGTGCTTCCAAGGTGGAAAATCACCACTTTCTACCATCCAATCCATCGTTTATCGCTTCTGTGATGTATATGTGTAGCTAGAACTCCATTTCACTGGGGTTGAGAGTAAAGTTCTGAAACTCTTTGTAATTTCTCTATTAATGCATGATCTTGTATGAATTTTGTGTTCTATCTTTATTATTCATGCCTACGATGGGAATCTGAGCTATTTGAACGGTTAAATCATTGGGAAATGTATGAGACTGCGGACCTAGAATTGAACAACTAAAGGATTTCAAGTCCTAGACATAGGATGAAATTTTTAGTCATCTGTGACATTGTGTTTAAGTCAAATCTGATAATTGAATTAGCTAAGGGATTAGTAATTTAGTTTGAATGATTTTGAACTGTCATCTGAGGGATCAGGGGCTGCATGCGCCTAGGATGTCGATGCTAAATTTTGAGGAATTGTGTTAGTAGAAAATTACCCGAGTGAAGAACTTGAATTTCAACCCCAGTGAATTTTAATTCGACTGTTTTCACCACTTTAATTTCATCTGTATGCAAATCTTAATTGTGTTATAAAAATACGTTTATTAATCGCTAAATTAGTAAACTTTAATAATCTGTGAATCGAAACAAATCTCTTGGGAAAACGATTTCCGGACTTACCGGTTTATTACTTGAACAATCCGGTACGCTTGCCGAGGTCTCAACATTATGCCAATGAGACAATTTATGCCCCTAAATGTATGATATTTTGGCTGTGTTTAAAGCTGTAGATCATGAGTGCCTAAGTTAGGAGAGCATGTTTTTCTGGCAAAGAAGTAACTATCATGATTTTTCGAATTTTAAATCTAAATTTGTATGTATGGTCATTGCTTCATCACCCATGCCAGTTCCTTTGCTTAGCAACTGGACATGTTCTGAAGAGCTTTAGCTGGGTTCTCTTTATTGTTTTATGGTAACAATACCAGTAATAGTACTTTATGGATGTTATAATTTACCCACTCTTTCAGGACAATCCTCTGTTTCAGTTTCAAGATAAATCCTAACCCAGATATATCTATTATATTGGCTTGATTTTATAATAGAAAACATTTCTACATCATTATGCAGACTGCTGAGGAGGCCATGACACCAATTGAATCTACATTTTCCTTGGATGTGGCTTCCAAATTGGACTGGTGCATATTTTTCTATTGGCTTTTCTGGTCAGATCGATGTAGCAATCTCAGAGGGCATAGTTATTTGCAACCAAATTATTATGGAATGTGGACTACTTGATATAAAGCAATTAATTATGAAAGACAATTAAATCTGTTTTCTAAGATATAAAGTAAAGGTTTCTAAGATATATACGTTAATAAAAAATGTTTTTATATTTTAGAGGATATTATCTTTTACAACAGTATGTGTATGGCTCCTTTCTTCTAATCACTAATGCTAATGTTGTGTTGGATTGTATTTTTAAGGCTTAATACCTCTTTTTGTCCCTCTTTATAAGGAAAATGTTCAAGTTCGTCCTACCTTTTTTAAAAAGTTCAATGTGGTCCCAAGTTGTGAAAAAAGTGTCCAATTTAATCCTTTTTGGTCACGGCGTTAAATATTTAAAGATCCATCTGACAACGTGGACTGATCTGTGCAACGTGGCTGTTTAGGTTTATAACGTGGCTGCATAAGGGGTAAACTTGTGATTTTTATTAAAGTCCACATCAGGTTCATCTTCCACCTCCACCAACCGTGAATTTAGGGTTTCTTCCCTCCACTCCTTTGTCCACCACGACACTCAGAGTCATGTGCCGCCGTCTCCTTCTTCCTCCCCCTCTCCCTCTCCTCCCCACAAAACCCATCAGCTTTCCAAGCACGCCTCTCCCTCCCACTCCGATTCCGCCGGCTCCCACCTCCACTTCCACTCCAACTCCGATGATCTCTCTCCAAAATCTTATTTCCCTGGTTATTCCATAGCAAGATCAGATTAAATGATAAAGATTAGTGTTTCGTGTTTAATGGAATGGAGATAAAGCATTTTCTTTCATGGAATTGATTAAACTTGGGATTGTAGTTGGTAAATGAATCTTATCTGATATGTTAACTCTGTTTTGTTTCTGTTCTTTTTTCGATTTTGTTTCACCGGTCTTTATCCCCGTTAAAGACCTTGCCAACTACAACGATCTCTCCATTGAGGCGTGCCTCTAAGAACGTAGATCCTGATGCTGTATCAATTTGTTGCCCGCAATGTATGCAAAACTGCGAGCGAGAAGTAGCACAAATGTTGAAAGAAACTGAGAAATCAGATATTGAACTCAAATTAGAGGCAAGAAGAAAATCATGTACTGTTTGTGGGTCCTGACAGAATTGGCAAGAAGAAAATCCTCACTGCAAATGGTTTGCCAAAGGACCTCAGGTACCTCTCCAAGGATGTGAGAGAAGAAACCCTAAATTCAAGATTGGCGGAGGTGGAAGAAGAAGATGATGTGTCAAGCAATTTTTTTTTAAAATTCAAAATTGACACGTCACCATGCCACGTAAGAGAAAAAATGAACAGCTCATCAAGTTTAGTCTAGAGGAGCTGTTTCATCGTTAAATATTTAACGCCGTGACAAAAAAAGATTAAATTGGACACTTTTTTTACAACTTGGGATCACATTGAACTTTTTAAAACAGGTAGGACGAACTTGAACATTTCTCTTATAAAGAGGGACAAAAAGAGGTATTAAGCCTATTTTTAAAACTGCTATTGAATCATTTCAATCGTCATGTTTCTATTTTTCTTTTCATTTTAGTTGCATGTTCTTTTATTTTATAGCTTTTCTTTCTTGATCTGTTTTCTTTTTCTTGTATTGAATGGCCCCATCATCTTGCTCTCTTTGTTTGTGCTGGTACTAAATTTTTTCAGTTGTAGCTACCTTTTCTATTTTATTTGAAATTTTAAAATTGCTCATACTTATTATTAGAATTATTATACTAATCCATGTTCAACTAATCAAACTCAATTAATTTATTATTACAATTTAGGAGTTAATTTATTATTACACTTTACTTTTTATATTCAATTATTATTGTTCACTTTTAGGAGTTAATTTCTTATTACAATTTACTATACATTTTTTATAAGATAGATTATCTTTATTTTTCTTATAAACCTTGCAGTTTTAACTATAATATTATTACTCTTTCTATAACTTGGTTTCTCGTTATCTCTTTGATAGGTTATTTCATTGGATTTAACACTAACTATTAAACTATTCATCAATACAAGAGTTGAGGATTCTCGGTTTGGGGTTTAGAGCCACCACTTTGATGATAAATGGCTAGTTGGTGGAGCTTCAAACAATGGTGGAGCAATTCTTGGACAGTTTTTCACCGATAGCCAATTGTATAAGTAGTTTAGTTTACTACTATGTAAAAGACAATAAGTTATTATTTGATAATTTGATACTATTTTTTGTTAATTGGGCAGTTGTGTTTGACATTTATCAAATACATAAAACTTCTAATTATTGGATGCAAAAATGAGATTATTTAATTTTTTTATAAAGCTATAAATTTATATATGGATTTTTCCGTATGTAACCTACATATGAATTTTTCAGATAAATTATATACAGATAAATTCGTATATAACTTATATACAGATATTATATACGGATTTTTCTATATATAACTTATCTACGAATATTATATACGGATTTATCCGTATATATCTTATATACGGATAAATCCGTATATAATTTATATACAGATATATTCGTATATAACTTAACTACGCCAGTTTTATATACGGATTTTTAACTGTATGTAAGTCGTATGTAATCAAGTGTTATATACGAATTTTGAGTCTTATATACGGATTTTGGCTGTATGTAATTCAATTTTTTCTTGTAGTGAAAAAAGTGGAAATTTTCCGGCCCCAATTTCGCATCCAGTGCCAATATATGTGGCAAACACTCATTTCTCTTTCTTATTTATCTCCATCTCAATGTAATACTTCTTCCTATCGCTGCTCTCCACCGTCGCTGCTCTCCACCACCGTTGCTCTCCACCATCGTTGCTCTCCACCACCGTTGCTCTCCACCACCGCTCTCCACCACCGCTCTCCACCACCGCTGCTCTCCACCACCGCTGCTCTCCACCACCGCTCTCCACCACCGCTGCTCTCCACCACCGCTGCTCTCCACCATCGCTGCTCTGTTGCAATCCACCATTGTCCACTTTTCAACCTTTCCGACAAGCTCAACTTTTCCGGCGAGCTCAACTTTTCTGGTGATCCATTGCAAATTTGATTTTTGCGATTAGGAACATTTCTCTTACAAATATGAGAATTGCAAAGAAACTCTTCATGATTCCCTATGATTTTAACTATTGAAAATAAATTGGTTGTTTGATTCTTTGGAAATTAGATTGTTATTGGCGTGATACTTTTTTTGTGGCGGAGTTTATGAAAACGAAAAAAAAATGACACAGAGGGAGGAAGGAAGAAGAAGAAGAAGAACCAGATCGCGGTAATTACCGACGAATTTACCGAAGGTCAGAAACCATCAGTAATTACCGACGGCTTTACCGAAGGTCCCCAACAACGTTTTTATCGACGGTATTTTGACCGTCGGTAAACGATAATTACTGACGGATTTGATACATTACCGATGAATTAGGACCGTCGATAATATCAATTATTCTTGTAATGTCTAATCAAATCTCACATTCTTGTTGAAGGCTTCCACATGATTTAAAAGGTGTGATGGATGTAAAAGTCCCGCTCTATAAAGTGCATATTCAATCAATCATGAATGGAGAAATTACACCGGTTCATAAGTCCTTATATTCTAGACTGTAAAAATGGGTCTAGATTTATCTTAGAGTACTTTTAAGACATTAAATGATTTGCAAATTAAATAAACAAGGTTTGTAATAGTAGCGTAGGAACAAGATTTGCTTGACAATTTGTCTTGATTGGAATGGAATAATATATGAAATATTAATATTTATCGAGGAGGAAAAAAAACACGACAAATGCATTGTGAGAGTAGTTTACATCGTGTAGGAAGCGAGCTGCTGCATTTAATTGCAGTCTCTTACGAAATGCAATTGTAAATACACCAACAATTTAATCTTTTCTTTGAGTTCATATTCGCCAACGCGTTATGATTTCAGTAACTATTTCTTCAAACACTTCAAGTGCCCTTTTGTTTTCCTGAAACTCATTGGAAAAATAAGAAATTTCACGTACCAAGACTTAAACTCAGGAATATTTTGTTCCGTGTATGAATATCTAGTTTTGCAAAAGAGCCTCAATTTACTCTGAATTACACAAGAAACTCCTGTATGCAATGGATATAAAAAGTCGTAGAATGGGGTTACAAGAATCACCCAAAACAATACAGAATAGAATTTGTATTCATATTGTTTATTGAGAATGAGTTCATCAAATAGTCGTTATTCCAACAAGTAAGGGTTACACAGATGAGTTCATCATCTTCATTTTCTATTTATTTTTTAAATATTTATAGTTCTAACTTGTTGAGAGAGTAAAACAATATTTCAATTAAAGGTGACCTTTAGTTTCTTTATATATATTAGTTACTTTTATCTAAATGTTTGACACTTACTCTTAAAATGATCCTTCTAACAGAAATGGTGCTAGTAAAGGAAAAGGAAAAACAAATGAACCCAGCACCGGAGAACTTCAGAATCCCGATCCATATGGAGATCCTTCTAACAGAAATGGTGCTAGTGAAGGAAAAGGGAAAACAAATGGACCCAGCACCGGAGAACTTCAGAATCCCGATCCATATGGAGATCCTTCTAACAGAAATGGTGCTAGTGAAGGAAAAGGGAAAACAAATGGACCCAGCACTGGAGAACTTCAGAAACCCGATCCAGAGACTAAAGAACCAAACGGTTCTAGATTCAAAGCTCGAAAATAAACAATACCAAATCACAAACAAACAGGTAACAATATTTCACCAAACTTTCTTAATTTGCAGCACCTGTTCCTTCGCAGTTACATCAGTTTTCTTTTTTAACTGTTTTTGCAGGTTTACTTTCAAGTGTTTATATGGAAAAAAATTATGCAGCAACTTGAAGATTCAATGTTCTTATTTCCAACTTCGTTTAGAGTATAGTGTTTACAAACTAATGTGACCTAAGAAATAAGTCTACGTTGTTATTAGTTAGTAAGTTATGATTTGGGATTCACATGTACGTCTTTATTTATATTTGCACAAGTTTATATTTGTAATTGATAAAGTAGCATGTTATAATATGATTCAAGTTAATTAATGAGATGTGGGTTGGTTGAATTTTTGTGGATATACGTTCTAAATATCTTCATATATATATATATATATATATATATATCATTAATGGAGCTATATATTAATAACCTGATTCTCTTGCAATTCAACATGTTATTTTAATTATGTTACTGTGGTTCGGTGCCAAATTTTTAAACAAAAAAAAAAATCCAACAACGAAACAGTGACATCTTTGATAAATTTATTACACCATAGAAGGATTCCTTACTCGAGGATAATGAACTCCTTTGTGAACTACTCACAAAGTGTGTTCAAAGAAGAAGGAGAAGAAGACTTAAAAGGAAACATCTCGTTGTAGACTTCAATCCCAGTTTACCCTAATTTATTTGCTTCTTTATTTACTATGTAATCACTTCTAAATACTATGACATTCGTTCAAATTTCTCAGTAGTTTTCGAAGCAAAGCATGGTGATTTACCATAACATTTGTGTGTGAAAACACTGTTGAATGAGAGGAACAGTCAAAGATATGAAAAGAGATGTTGTGAGTTTTATTGTATGTTCCCATTTTCTCTCACCGTAACAATATGAATCAATATTATAATAAATAAACAATCCGCGTCTTTACCACATGTCTTGCCTCATAATCTAGCATATTTTTACAATATACTTATTTATTTTATGTGATTTATTTATTTAACTAAATTTAGAGATTAAATAAATGTATTTTATAAAATATAAATACAACTATACTGTTATAGACGAAAAGAAAAGCTAGCATTGAATTAAGTTTTATAACAGGGATTAGTGTTGGGTTTTTTTTTTATCCATTTTGAGGTATGAATTCATATAAAATAATGCGACATCACTATTTGTTTTTTATTGGGTTTTTACCAAAGTCTCATATAAATAATCTATGTCTTTATCAGATGCCTTCCTTAGTAACTCTAGCGTATTACTTTTACAATATTGTTCTGGTAAAAGGTTGAAATGTCCTAACAAGAGCCTCTTCTCTCTTTGTTACCTTCCACTTCTTCTTAGTGAGACAAGGGTACGTTGTTGGTGCAAAATCAACGACAAATATATCAGTCATAGTGTAATAAGTGATAAATATTATTTTCTCTCAAGAAATTTATGTAATACTCCGACAACTCCTGCATTTAATAACTTAATTAGATCATCACAAAGTTTATAAAAACACACAAAAAAAACTATTTTTTATATTTTCATTAAACAATTGATGTGCAAGAAAATATAACATAGATTATTTAAAATTTGTTGAGACTAGAGCTCATCCACTTCTTTCTCATTGCCTTAAAAATCATATCAATTCCATATTCATGTCAAAATCAAATTTAACCATCGCCCAATGACTTAATTCTTCTTACATCCACTTTCTAATATACAAAAACTTATCAAGTATTATAAAGTAGGTTTAAAGCCTAACTCAACCTCAAAAAACCGGTTTATAGGGCGAGGTTTGCACTCACTTATAAACTAAGAATGGACCTTATCTCTAGTCGGTGTGGAACTTCCAACACCCCCTTTATGCGGAGGTATAGACATCTCGTGTCGTGCGTGATAGTGAAAATTGGGTGGTCCGATAATGGTCTGATTGCGAATGGAATAGAAGAATAGAATGCCCACCTAGAACTCGCTAGGATAGGCTCTAACGTGGCTCTCTGATACCATATTAGAAAGTAGGTTTAAAGCCTAACTCAACTCCACAAAACCGGCTTATAGGATGAGGTTTGCACCCACTTATAAACTAAGAATTGGTCTTATTTCTAGTCGGCGTGGGACTTCCAACACGAAGGAACAAAATATTTTTTTGCAAATTAATATTAACAAAAAAATTAAAAAATAGTTAAGGTTAATATCTTTAAGGAAATTAGTTCAAAATATCAAATGAATGGAATATTATTGTGTCGTATTTTTGTATCCGTAAATGAATGGAATATTAAAATTTACAAACAAATACACTGTTGGAGAGCAACCAGGTGCTGCATTTATTGCAGTCTCTCTATGAATGCAAGTGTAAATATACCAATAATTTAATCTTTTCTTTCAGTTCACATTCATTCATAAGCCAACGCGTCATAATTTCTATAACTATTTCTTCAAACACTTCATAGGCCCTTTCTTCTTCGTGGAATTCAATGGAAAAATCAGTTAAATATGAGCAATTTATCATACAACATTTACTCATCATATTGATTTAAAATCAAATTAAAGCAAAACGAGTTAGTAGAAAACATTGTCTGAGATTAAGAAAAAAAAAACACAAGTCGTTCGTCCTCTATTTTTTTAAACAACAAATATAGAAAATGTTTTATTTGTATTCATACATTACAATGAAATCTCTTACACAAACAATATAATATAATGAAACTATGATATATATGAGAACATCAGAAATTTCACCTCAATTTAAGTTATCAATACTTAAATCAGGAATTCAAATTTTCAAAGTTGGATTACTTGGTTTCGTGTGATTATGAAAATCCAGTTCTGCAAAAGAGCCTTAATTTACTGTGAGTTACACAGGACATTCCTTTATGCAATATCAGTTTGGCTATAAAATGGGTTAAAGGAATCACATCCAAAACAACACAGAATAGAATTTGTATTCATATTGTTCATCAAGAATGAGTTCGTCAACTGATCGCTATGCCACCAGGTAATATAATGAGTTCATCACCTTCATTTCTTTTTTAAATATTCAATATTCATAATTTTAGTTAGTTTTGTCCTCTATGTTTTTCTTCAAACTTTGACACTATTCTGGAAATGATACAAGAGAGCATGAAAGCTCAGGCCAACATTTGACTACGGGAAAGTCTTCAACAAAAAAGTTCTAACAAAGACACCGAGAAATCAAAGGAATCCACGGCATCTTATGTGGGCGGAAAGACAAGTTCTGAAGGAAAAAAGGGTTCAAGAAGCAAACGTTGAAAGTAAACAATACCAAATCACAAACAGGTAACATTTCACCAATTTTTCTTAACTTGTAGCACATGTTCCTTTGCACTTACATCAGTATTTCTTTTTTTCTTTTTTAAATTTTTTTGCAGGATTACTGGCAAAGGAAAATATGCAGTAACAAATTATACTATTACTTCAAAATTCAATGTTATCGTTTCCAACTTGTTTAGAGTCTGTAGTTTGCAAACTAAATTCAGCTAAACAATAAGTCTATATTATTCTTGTTAATAAGTTATTACAATTTGGAATTCACATGTACGTTTATTTATTATTTACTCAAATTTGTATTTATATTGGTTTACCAACAATGTAGCAAGTTTTAATCAAATTCAAAGTTAATAATGAGATGTGGGTTAGTTCTGTTTTGTTGATGTACATTTTAAATTTCGTCATATAAATCATTAATGAAGCCACTGATATTCTCTTGTAATTAGAGTCGTTATATTAATTATTCCACTGTTGTTCAGCGAGAAATTTTTAAGCACAAAATAAAGTTATAAAAACAAATCCAATATTAATGAAACAGTGACATCTTTGGTGAATTTATTAAATCATAAGACTTTTTCGAAGTAAACAGTGGTGATTTGCCATAAAATTTGTACGTTTTCAGGGACCGTTTCTGTCAAACCTTTTCTTTTTCTATTTCAGATTCCAACCATTTTGTTGTAAATGAAAAAAGCGCATTTTTATATATATTGATATGTATATCGATATCCACTTTAGTGAAATCGACACAAATTACTCATAATTTGTTTTTTATTCTTATTAACAAATCGATTGAAAATTGAATCAATGAAAAAAAAATATTTTTTTTTCAATTTTTGCTTAGATTTTCTACTTACATATCTTCACATGAATACATATTATTAACAAGATTTGAATTTGTAAAAAAAAATATAAAATACAGAAAAAAAAGAAATAACCTTAGATATGTTTAATCTCATTATTCTTCCGTATCAGACATGAATCATGATTTACGGATTTGTTTTTGGTACTACTCCAAAAGGCTTTTTACAAATGAAAATATCTTATGTGTATATAAATCCATGTTCATCTTTTATTTTATCCAATTTGAGACTTTGTTTGTACCCAACATTCTGATGTCAAAATTTATATACAATTAGGGAATTTCTTTTTGGTAGACACAAGTGAGTTATTGAGTTTTTAGTTTTATTATATTTTTCAACGATCTTATTTTTTGGTCCATCCTAAACTAAATGGGAAGCATACGTAGACACGACCACCATGCATTTCAAGAAATTCTTGCCGAGGGACACTGTTATTAAGGTAGCTTAGGGAAGAAGAAAGTTCAGGTTTTTGGACATCTAGCTTGCTTGTTGAATGAAAGAAGCAGTCAAATATTTGAAATGAGGGGTTGTGTGAGTTGTATTGTATTTTCCCTCATTTTCTCATAACGTAACAACGTTAATCAATATTATAATAAATTGCATCCGCGCTTATCACACGCCTTTCCTCATAACAACAAGGTCAAAAGGCCTTTATTTCTGTAATTGAAAGTTGATACTATTGGGCCTGTATTTGGAAGCCCAACCCACTTAATTTTATCTTTCCTTTTTCTCTGTTTGTCTTTTCTTCTTTATGTTTTTTGAACGCTGCTACTGAGAGTGCTAGGGATTTTTCAACTTTCAATTCACTGTGCTTTCTTTCTCCTTTAGGTGTACATCTTCTGCACCTCATCTTCTTTCTTCTTCTTTATCAATGTTTTGTGCTTTATTCATCATAAAGCTTGCTGCTTTTACCTTGATCGTGTTTTACTTTGTAAGTTGCATCTACCACTGTAATATGGTATTAGATTGAAAAGCTTTGTTGCGCATATCTCTGTTTCTTTTTCTTCCTTTCGTTCTCGTTTTTTTTTCTCGCTCTTGTTTCCTTTATCATGGCAGAAGACAACAGTTATCTCTACATTCATCTGAGTGAAAATCCTGCCACAACCCTTGTCTCGCCTCTTCTTGACGACACCAACTATCATTCTTGGAGTTGATCAATGATGACTACTCTCAGCGCTAAGAACAAGGTTGAGTTACTGGTTCATAATGTTCGTCCACCTGAAGCAGATAAACTCGAACATGTTGTTTGGATTAGGGGGAATAACATGGTTGTGTTGTGGCTTGTCCATTCCGTCTCCACGAACATCCGGCAAAGTATCATATGGATGAACAAAGCTTCAGAGATCTGGAATGATTTAAAGAACAGGTTCTCTTAAGGCAGCTTATCTCACATTTCGAGTCTTCAACTTGATATCGCCACGCTCCATCAAGGTGACCTTACCATCTCTGAATACTTTACTAAACTTCGTACTCTTTGGGATGAGATTGAAAATTTCCGGCCAGAACCTACTTGTTCTTGTAAACCTAATTGTGATTGTCGAGTCTTGAACATTTTGAAACAAAGAAAGCAAGAAGATCAAGTTATGCAGTTCTTACATGTATAAATGATGTATTAAATATTATTAGACAATTTAATATTTGAAATGAATTCTATTTTTTTAGTTCCATTGAATTTTTTAATTTGAAACTATATTGATTATAAATTGATTGAATAAGATGATAATATAATAATATTATTATAATTTCATTGAATGTAAAATGTAATTTTCAATTTAAAAAAAAACATATGTTATGACGTAATAAAAAATATATACATAATAATAAATACCATAGTACAAAAATATATACGTAAAAATAGATCACATATTATAATGTTCATAATACATTCTACCCTATTATAACGCACAAATGAAAGTTTATCATAATAAACTACGTATCAGTTATAATATGTTCAACATATTATGACGTAAATTTTTGCTACTTTATAAAATGTGTAGACTTATTATATGGCCCAAAACTATATGTCCCCAATAACTACGTTATAATATATCATTTTTGTACGTTATAAAATGTCATTTTTCCACTAGTGAATTTTATACTAGACCACTTATTGTTGTGTAGATTTCTAAACTCATATAATTACTTATTGACATATCATAACTATATATTCTTAATATTGCTATAGTAAAATTTAAATATAATAATAATAATATTTTTTCTATATTAATCATATTATTAATTTTAGTATAGTCTTACTTTTTTTATCATTTCAATAATCTAATCAATAATTCTTTTGACATATTTTATTATCGTATCCTTCAAACTTTTTTTTTTTTTTTATTATTATTATTATTATTATTATTATTATTATTATTATTATTATTTGAAATATCTAATAAACTTATTATAGAATTTTAGAAAATGTTAAAATCACACATGTTTACGAAGAATGAAATTTTTTTTTTTTTCCAATTTAGACTTTGTACGCACTTCACTTAAATGATGAAATGCACAAAAATAAATTATTTAAATAGTAAAATATACATGGAATCTTTATTTTATTCTACATTTTTTTACTATTATTTTTTGTCCCTCTTCTATTATATTAAATATCGTCTATTTTCTTTTACAGGCATATGACAGGTTCAACCACTCCTAAAAACAACTATCCGACAATACAACGGACTCAGATGGGATCAATTTAATGCTCCTGACCAATACTTTTTACAGGAAACAATTAAGATCGAAAGTTTTTCTTTGTTGCCTTATCTATTCTCTTAATTATTTAAATTAAATAGTCTTATATATCTTACGTTTTTTCTTTAAATAATAGTAAATTCATATGTTTTTTTATCTTTAAATATTTTAATTTTTTTATGGTATATCATTAATTATTAATTATTTTAGAATCTTTCATAGTAAAAAGAAATTGTTTAATGGTATATTTTGTTAAGTAATCATCAATGTTTTTGTTAAATGTAAATAAAAACTGACATTATATGAGAAATGTGTTAAAATTGAATATTTTATCAGTGCTTTGATATG
>JAHCHA010012724.1:6169-31574 GCA_027742795.1 Vigna hirtella
CACTCTCAAGTTCAACCTTGTGCTTTGTTATCTTGCACCTCCTCTAGCTTCTTTCCCCTTTGGAAAGCTTGCTGAGCTAGAATTCTACCAAACACAACCACTCAAACACCTCCAGCATATGATCAAACACCTTCCGTGCATCCAGAAATTCCACTGCATTCTCTCAATCCGCTGCCACTTCTCTGAGTTTTGGAGCTTCTTCTGCATATCCTGGAGTAGCTTCCATCAGGCCGTGAGTCCTTTGGGAAAGATACTTGGTCTTACCATTTTATTATTACTTGATACGATTCGGTTACACTTGTCGAGGATTAACAGTCATTAATAAGTCTTCCTCTGGGAAAGAAAGCTGTAAGGTGTAAATGGGTCTACAAAACCAAATTAAAAAAAGATGGCTCAATAGAAAGACATAAAGCAAGGCTTGTGGCAAAGGGTTTCATTTAAACAAAGGGGGTTCGTGTTTTCAAAAAAAATCTCCTATAGTTAAGCTAAATACTATTTGGTTTCTTCTCTCCATTACTATTTCTTTTGGTTGGTTTACAACTTTCTTCTCCAAAATTAGTTTGCAAACTTCATAAATCCTTATATGGATTGTGACAAGCAAGCAAATAGTGGAATGTAAAAACTCACTACTACCTTGCTCAATTATGGTTTCACTCAAAGTAGAGTTTATTACTCTTTATTTGTGTAACAAACTCTTGATTAGTTTACAACCCTCTTAGTCTATATCGATAACAAGGTTATTATTGGTAATAATCTCAATATCATACATTACACATATCAAATCTTATCTTCATGATTAGTTCCACATTGGACCTAGGTGATTTGAGGTATTTCTTAGGATTTAAGGTTGCTCGTTCTCAACGTAGTTTAGTTTTCAATCAATGAAAGTACTGTCTTGATATTTTATCTGAGTTTGGTTTAACTGGTAGTAAACTTGCCCCAACTCCATGAATCAGATGGGGCTCCTCTTCCTAATTCTACCAATTGGAAAGTTGTTGTATCTTACTCATACACGACTGAAAATGAGCTTTGTTGTGCAACATGTCAGTCAATTCATTGCATCTCCTAGAAGCTCTCATTTAAATGTTGCTTTTTGAATTCTAAGATATCTAAAAAGTGCTCTAAGACAGGGGCTTTTCTATCCAATTCAAAATGCCCATAGACTTCAAGCTTTCTCTGATTCAAACTAGGCCACTTGCAACATTACATGATGATCAATAACATGTTATTTTGTATTTTATGGTAATTGCCTCATATCTTGGAAGTCCAAAAATCATAACACAATTTCTCACAGTTCCATTGAAACCGAATACAAGGCTTTAGCCACTGTGGCTTGTGAGCACAATGGCTCAAATATATTACAAATTTTGCCACTGTGGCTTGTGAGCACAATGGCTCAAATATATTACAAATGATCTCTCTCTCAACATCTCTTTGCCAATCTCCAATTTTTGTAACAATTAGTCCACTATTCAATGAGGTGGATTCACATCTCATTTATGTCAATATTACTAAAGGATTTATTGTCCTTTGTATCTATCACCATTTGGCTGAAAAGATATTCAAGTTAAGTTTATAAACATACATCACCAATTTGAGAGATATGTTATAATTAGAAAATAGTTTTTTTTTTATATAAGAAAAGTTGGTGTCAGCTCTTATTTAGTTGTTTTCTTAGTCTACAGCCTTGTAAATATAGTTTTATAAAAAGTTTTTTTCTGCCTTGTACAATTGAGTTAAGAATATTTGGTTCTTTTTATCTATATCATAAACACTAATAGTTATAATTAGATTTCACACTTGACTTTTAATTTTAATTGTTATAATCATATTTCACATATTTAGCTTTATGATCCAATTACCGTACCAAGTAATTATTTTTATTGTAATTTTAACTTTATTTCATATTAGTTTTGCAATTAAAACATGATAATTTTAATTTTATTTTGTCTGTGTAAATTAGACCATTGTAGCTTTGATATTATATTCTTGTATACGAAGTTGTTCAAATTAAAACAGTTGGATCTTTAACATGATTTGTTTGTTGGCCAATTGTGCTTACTAAGACTGTTGTAACATTAACACTATTTCCTCTTTAGCCAATTGTACAAACTAAAAAACATTGTAGTTTTAAAAAATACTTTTTTGTTAGCTGGTTGTGATAACTAAAATCATTATAGGCTTAATATTATTTTCTCATAGATTGATTGTGCTAACTAAGATTGTTGTAACTTTAACACTATTTTTTTAAGACCACTGTAATTTAACATTTTTAAAATAAAAAAAAGTTTAAATTGTTGAAATGACAATCTTTAAGCATTATGAATCACTTGTGATGTTAACAAGGTTGGATTTATGGCAACAATGGTTCAAATATGTAGGTGAAGAAATTGTGTTTGAGCATGACCAACAAAAGGTATGGCTCGATTAGCGACTATTTAAGGAGCTAATTGATGTTATTCACACAAAAGTGAATATCTCTTGTAGTCCAACTCAACACTAATGATTTTGGAATCTAGATATTGCATTATGTTATCCTTATTGCAACAATTCTTCTCGTAAAAGTTATATGCTATTCTTAATAATAAGATTAACCAAATTATAGGATTATGTGGTTTACCAAACGTGTTAAAATATTTTATTGAACTTCTCACGTAGAATTTTTTTTTTCTTAATATATAAAATTGATTTTCCTTAAAAATATGTTATCAATTTCTAAAAATAACACCTAAATAATGTCTCAAACCCCTCAAAAAACAATATAGATAAAAAATAATTTTAAGTTGTAACAAAAGATAGTTAATATCTCTAAAATAAATAAATGTCACCTAAATTTAAAATATTTTATTCATAAATAATTTCTTTAATATCTAATAAAACACGTTTAGTATTAATCACTTATTGTATTTGTATAAAAGACAATTTCCATTTCTATTAATATTAAATAGAGTATAGTTGATCAAGAATTGAATAAAAAATAAATAAAACACTTAATTGTAGATTTTACCAGTCACTTATAATTTTTTTGTGAATTTAATTATTAATTGTTATCATCTAAATTTTAAAATTATAATTTTTTTTTCTTTTATCGGCAATTTACTACAGAGTAATTAATTTTGAGATTACTTCCAGTTCATAATAAAATATATATTATATTTTAAATTCCATGCAGCTGCATATACACTCTGATGCTTGTCATCTTAATTGTGTATAATTTTTATACCACTATTAAACACCGATCTTACATAGTTTAAAAGCGCTTATATGAAAGTTATTCTAATGGTTTAAAAGTTAAACATGATTAGAGAATACAACATACTTTTTTTTTTCTCTGTCATCAAAAAAAATCTTTATCAATAAGATAATGTTCTTTCTCCTTAAATGCATATATTTGAACTGAAGGGCACGTGCAGAACCTTGATTGAAGGATCTAATGACAGAAATGTATCCTTTTCACGCAAAGGGTTTATGGATACTTATTTTTGAACAGTTTCAAAAATATATTTTTTAATAACTTTAAATCACCTTCTAGATCTATCGACACGGCTTTTCGTTATATTCATAACTTGTCCCAACAAACGAGTGTTTTTCTAATGTGATTTCAAAATTGACTAGGAAACATCATAGTCGCAGTGGAATATTTTAATGTATACACAGAAATATATACGACAATGTCCATTTTTCTCTCTTTTTCTCGTCTGTTTCAATATCTATTCAGAGAGAATATTAAAAAACACAACTTATAGAGTTAGAAATAAATTCATTTTTATATAAGTTTAGAATATTGTAAAAGTCAATAATCATAATGTCCATTTTAACATTTAAAACACACGGGTTAAGTTACTCTTAATAAAACAGTTTCTTTTAATTATCTTATATATATATATATATATATATATGATAAAATTAATAAATGTTGAATTATTCTTTATCAAGTAATTTTTTATAATTTAATTATGATGTATATTCTTTTTCTAAAATATAATTTTAAATGTAATTATTGATGGTAATAGAGTAAGAATGCAAAATTGACTATTATATTATAAAATAGAATAAAAATTGTAAATACCTAGAAAATTATATTTTATAAGTGATAGTGATTTAGAAAAGTGAGACTCAACTATTTTAATATTAAAAAGTTTTAATATAAATAGTTTGACTATGAACAAGTTTCATTATTTTAAAACACATTATCTCTTTATAAATCACTTTTTTAGAGTTCTCTAACTTCTCTAGAAGTTCCCACTCTCTGTTCAACTATTTAAATATCAGAGACCACCACAAAAATCCTTGAGGCGAACTCTCTACTTTCATCTGATCAATTTATCTGATAGAGTAAGTTGGTTTTCTGCTCATTTTCCTTGGTCGATTTTGTCTTTCTTTGCTTGTAAACCATTTGTGATTGCATGTAATGTCTGAGTCTTTGATAAGACTATGATAATTGGTGGTTCTAACGGTGTACATTGATCATGTTTCTGTTGTTCGTAGAAGTTGATAGGCCTTCCTCTGCGTTTGGAGTTGTCTTAGGCCTTTTAGAACGGTTTGGTCATCTGTCAAATAAGGGAAGTTAATTATCTTGTTTTAAGTTTTACTACTTTGATAATATGAACTTGCATGTTTGAGTTGCTAATATTGGTAATTGAGCATATTGAAATTATGTTGTGTTTGGTGGTTGTATGTTGCTTGATCTTGTCTGAATTGGTGTTGAGTTGAAAAAATGAGGATCTGATCATTTGAGCAAATTGGTAGACACTTTTACATTGAAAATTGTTTTTGAACCAAGTATTAAGTAAGGAAAACTAATATGATGATCCGATCAAGTCCCTCGTTCCACAAATTATAATTTTGAACTTACTATTTTTTTATATGACATTGAGCAATATTGGTGTGGCATTGAACGCAAGCTTGGTTGTGAAGGTATGGTAGCCTTTAAGATCTAGACTACTACTGGGTGCTAGGTTTGTGTCACTAAGCGACCAAAAAATGTAAATGGTCTAGCGTTGAGCAGTGACAAAATACCATTGATGCCACTTTTCTCTGCAGGTTCGAAACATGTTTCCTCATAATTCACTAAGCAACATGTTAGTCTCGCTGAGGAGGACAATTTGTGAGAACGCTGATACTAAGCGTCAGAACTAAGCTATAATATGTGTGTTAGTGTGGTTTTCTGTTATTTTCTGATCCTTGCATGTTGGAAGTAATTTACTATTGGTTGTATGTTCATGGGTTATCACATTTTATGACAGGTGAATTTTATCTTATAGTTATGTATGAAAATAAGTGTAATAATATGTTCATATTTTTTTGAGTTATATGTTCTTTCATTTCTTTGTGTATGATGTTCTTTTTAGTAGTTGTATATTATTAAATTGGGGATGTTACAAAAGTTCTCAAATGACTTATAAATAAATTACCAAATTAAAAGATTAAAGAAGAGTTGATATAATTTTTTTTATATTCCTTAAAAAATTAAAAGTATTTTAATAATTTAAAATATGTTTATGAGATAAATCTTAAAACTTGTACCAAAATAAAGATGAGACAAATATATAAATACTCATCCTACCTTTATATTCAATTTAAAATAAAAACAAATGTTATTCCTATTGAATTCAATAGGAATAACATTTATGATATTGTTTTAGGATAAAACTATACTTAGTTTATTATGAATTGGGTAACATTTCTTTCTTTGTAACTATTTCTGCAATAGGATTACATTGACTTCTAGCCTATCCTTCTGTAACATACAATTGTTTCTCAATTTATTTTTCTAAATTCCTTCCTACTCAGGGGTTTTTGTTCTATGGTATCAATTTTTTATTCAGAGGAATCATATTTGTTTGGTATTTAATAATTTAAAAAAAAATAAATTTACTTAATTTTGAAATTACAAAAAAAGAAGAAAAGAAAGAAATTGGTGAAAATAGGTAGTTATTATATATTTTAATAATCATTAAACAAAAAACGATATTATATATTTTAATAATCATCAAATAAAAAAACTGACAAAAATATAGAAAACTTTTGTGATCAAATAGTTGAAAATAAAGAAGGTTAAAAACCCCCACAAAAATAATAGTCAGTAATAGAGGAGGTTTTTACCCTTCGCAGAAAAACCTCCGCAAATTGAACGCGATACCAGGGGTTGCAAAAACCCCGCAGATAGTTTGTAGCGACTCAAACTGCGGCGGTTTGAAAAACCCCCGGAATTTATTTTGCGAAGGGTGAAAACCCCCGCAAATCGAAAAAAAAACATCCTCTAAATAACCTTTTTTTTTGTAGTGGAAGTAAAGAAACTTCATTAGTTATTTGAAAGCTCTCACTCCCAATTTCTTATCCACAAAAATAATAATAATATTTATTTAATTTTAACAATTTTTATATTTAACACTCTAAATTCTAAATATTTTTTCTAAAGATCCACCACTATCCTTCCGTGCACTGAGGTAATTAATATTAATAGAAACAAGGCTTGTGAATGTTTTAAAAACTAAGTTATGTCATTAGAAATATCACACATGATGTTTTAACTTACCTTACATAAAAAAAAACAGGGGAATGGTTATGTGAATTCACCTGTCAAATGCGGGCCAAAAATTAGGTAGGGAGTGGGGCAGACTAACTTCAAGACGAGTCCAATTTGCCCAATATGTAGCTGGTCCCTACTTCTCTCCAGTTCAATATAGCCTAAGATTCCTTTTTTTTTTAAAATAATAATAATAATCAAATAAATTATTTAAAAATAATCGTTTTTGGTAATTTAATCCATAAAAAAAATATTTAATAGTTATTTAAAAACATGAAATATTTAATGTCTTGAATTTAGAGCGAGTTATAAATTTCTCTAAGATTAATTATATAAATTTATTATAACTGATTTATATTTATCCTCTTGATATTAATTTTTCTCAGATGTATACGCATTTAATCTGCTTATAATCTCTAATATGTCTCTTTCGTTTTTTTTTCAAGGTGAATTTTGTGACATCCCAATTATATAGAAAAGCATATATAATAAAGACGTCATCATGCATAATATAGGAAAGCAGTCAAGAATAATTAAGGATTACAGTCATCCTCAAAGTAACTTCAGAAATTAAACTTCAACTCCAAAGAGATCTAAACTGTAAACTTAAAGGGAAACAGTATTTCAAAATACAGACAATAATCGATAACATCCTAAGGAGACTAGGCAGTAGCATTGTCCTCAACTTCCAAATCCAAAAGAACCTCCTCGCCATCTGTCCCACCCAAGTGGATGATCATCGCAAAAGAAACATACACAAGCAACACAAACAAGCAAGGGTGAGCTAGATATAAAAAGCATGTTATTCAACCTCACACGACATGCAAAAGTCACTCAAACATGGTAAAATGACATCACAAGACATGTTACTTTATAAACCGACTTGTCCGGACTAGAATGATTGCCGAGCTATGGCGGGTTATGCACTCGTGGTGGCCTCTACTGCTTTGCAAAGCCATTGCCATTGGGTTCCACCCTACCACACTCACGAGGTTAGTCCGTTCCGCGCCCTGGGGCATACTGGAAGCCTCCAAGACTAGGACCTCCTACTACTACTCACCACATGATTCAATCCTCTCTACTTGAGAATGATTGATCATTGTAGTTTCAGGAAAACCCCCAAGACTGAGCTGCCATGCAATCATTCTACACATACTTGAATCTCAACAAGAGAATTCACTGTGGATCACAACATGAGGCACCACCATGTAACCCCCTATGAGGTCCATGGAATTACGTCCATCAAACATACCTTGAAAATCACATACTTTCACTTTTACATTGCATACAAACATAGATATAATACTAATTATACTTCAAAAGACCACAAACAACTTAATAAGTAATCAAAAATCACATGAAACCATACCATGTACATTAACAGACAATAACAGTCCAAGAAGACCCACTAAACAACACAAAACCCCTTAAACTCATACTTAGACCAGGAAAATAACTTTGAAACTATCACCAACAGTTCCGGAAAGGCCCAAAACCCCTAAAACGACTTAAAGAACGTCCAAAAATAATATCTGAAACCCCAAAACCACCCAAAATTGTCCTAGATGATTTTCCGACGATAATAATCGATTATCATATGTGATAATCGATTATTTGCGAGAGCTTTGAAGAGGATACAACTCTCTGACTAAAATAATCGATTATCAAGTGAGATAATCGATTATTCTTATCAGTTTTTTACAACAACGTGATTTTTCTGGTTTTGGTGCATCTTAAACATATCCAAATGAACAAATTAAAATCTGTAACACTAATATTGATATGAAACATGTTTATAGATGAAAGTAAAGTATTGCATTGGTCATTTGGATAGGAATTAGATGTACTAAACCAACTCAATTTCTACTCCAAAACATCTAACTCAATAACTAGAGGACCACAAACCCATACTTTGTACCTATTCTGACCAATTTGGTGGCTCAAACAAGTCACAATCCACTTGCTAAGACTGCCCCAATAGCCCAATTATACCCAGAACCCCTAACTCTCAAATTCACTACCTCACTTCCTCCAAAAGGACCTAAAACACTATCGAATCACCAAGTTTTCTACCTAGCTAAAGTTACAACAGATTTCACACTCCAAATCACTTCTAACATGATCCAATACAGTAGTTAAGTTCATCAAACTCACTATAAACCAATCAATCACAGTTCCATCAATTACACCATTCAATTCAAACCATTCTATATACTTCAAATCCAAAGTACCGTACAAAACCGTACAACAGTCCAAAATTCAACATGCATTCAATTACAAAGCAGATTCAAGAAATAATTCAAAGAAAAATAATTAGCTCCCCTTACCTGGGTTTCTCCAAGCACAACTACTGAAACTGCCCTAGCAGTACCCTTGACAGCACAAGAACTCAACCTGCCCCTACAAACCACCAAAGTGGTGACTGCAACAGCTTTTAGAGTTTGATTAGGCGAAACGTACGAAAACGAAATCCACTAGTAACATGCAAACAGTAACGTTGCATGCCCTAGGTTCAAGGATAGTGAAGGAGAAGGGGATAAATGACTTACCGATCAGAATGAAGAGGATGTTCGGTAGAAATGAAGCCCTCTACTCCGCGAACGCTTGGGTAGCACCAAAATTGAATTCCTATGGTTCAAGGAGTTGAGAATCTAGAGAGAAGTCAGAGAAAACCTTTAGGGCAAGGGTTTTAGAGAGAGAAAGGAAAAGAGCTCAGGAAAGTGAAAAAGAACTCTGAGAAGCCCTTCCTAAGGTTAAGCTGGCCTTAGGCTGATGGGCTTGGCTGCCCCACATAAGGCCCAATGACCCCTTATTCATTTACAGGCCCTTACATTCATGTGACACCCGGGCACTGACGAGGGCGGGGAGTGATCGTCGGTGCAAGAGGCACGAAGTGCAAGGGGCACTGACAAGGAGCGACTCCTGGCAGGCTTCCAGTGGAAGGGGCACATGGACGAATCGAACATACACCGGAATGAGAGGGATCTAGAGACTGTATAGGTATGGGACTATACAATTGAAGGATAGCTTAAAGGGATTGATTTGGCTACTCATATCATCAAAATGCATTTGCTTTTCGGTAGCCTAACCCATAAGATCTCCATGGTTCAGCGTGCTTAGCCTGAAGTAATTTAGGGCGTTACAAATTTATTTTTCATTTTTGATAAAATGGTAGGTATATAATTTATAATTGGTTAAAAGATGATGTTTCATTCATATATTCTTGGACTTTAAAAGAGGACGTCTCAACAACACCTAACAATAAGAATAATATGCTAGGGTAAAATGTAGTGTACAAATTATTCAAAGAATAAATATTAACTTTTACTAATCAATTGTGAAACAAATCTATATCACATGATTCAGTCCTTAGCTCACGTGGTTGGTACTAAAAAAAAGGTCCATAAAACTAAGAGTCTCTTATTAATAAAGTCCATAGAGTAAATCTGTTTTTTCATAAATTGATGCAAAATAGCAAAATTAACGTGAGGAGAAGAATTTTCTATTACTGAAATCCTAGTTATTGGGCAACACACCAATTGAAACAAAAGAGAAATGATTAGGCTTCTTAAAAGGACAGGAAAAATAAATTGACTAGGATTAAAACAAAACAACCTAGCAAAATGTCAATCTTAATGTTAACACTCCGGCAAATGTATCGAATCGTATCAAGTAATAATAAATGCTAAGACCAAGTATCGTTTTCCAAGAGACTCACGACCTAAATAATTATGTGATTTCTTGATTAAATAAGACTTGTAAACGAAATCATTGTGTTTATATTGCCAAAAATAAACATGAATGCAAGTGTTGATCAATTGGATTGAAAGATGCAAAAGTGATTGGTGTAAAATATGGAATGATTATGTTCTTGGGGTTTCCGACTTATCCTATCCACTCTCATGTATTTATGAATTCATCTTTCTTCATTAATGTTAATGCCACTTTCTAATTTACCTTAAACCCGATGTCTCGGTGAAGAAAACCTAATCCTAATTACTAGTTCACAATGTCTCCCTAGCAATTAATCATGCATTACATTCGCACAGAAGCTTAAAGGCAACCGATCCTCCTATTCCTATGTCTAGGTAATATTGCTTCCGAGAGAATTTCCCCAGTTCTAGATTTTCTCATATGTGTCCATAGTGACAAAACCAATAATCATGCAATTGAATGAGTTAAACAAAGCATGTATAGAGTATAGAGGAAAAACCCTAACAATTAATGAATAAAGCATATATAATCAAGAATCAATTCAATATATAAGAGTTTCAAAGGATTACATCGTTTCTCCAACAACAATGGAGGTTTAGTTCACCATAGACATGGTGAAACTAGATGAAAATAATGAAGAGAATGAAAGATAGAACCCTAAAAGTTGAAGATCGGAGCTTCCACAAACAAAATCCACCTCCAAGGGGTGAAAGGAGTGTAATTTCGCCTCTTTGTGTCCAAAGATATGAACCTTATAGGTTGACTATAACCTTAAATAGTTCATTAAGAATACCGAAAACAGGCCCAGGCCTAAGTCGATTTCAGCGCCCCAAAATGGTGCTCAGCGGCAGTTACGGCAGTCAACTGGCGCTCAGCGGAAAACCTGCGCTCAACGCTACTTTTTCTGCACTCTGGTTGACTGGTTGACTTTTCTACATTCTGGTTGACTTTTTTGCATTCCAACCATTCGGTACTTTAACTCTTCTTTCAAATCATTCCAATAGCCTACAAAATCAAGGGAATCTAGCACAAAACCATTAAATTCACGTTCAACTCTCTTATTCACAAAACTAAAGCAAAAACATGAGTTAAAGCAAGTTTCTAAGTCAAAAGGGGTTGATTTATTATCAAAATTAAGCAAAAAAATAACGGTATTTCAACCGTTATCACAACCCCAAACTTAGAACTTTGCTTGTCCTCAAGCAAACAAGATATAACTCAATCTTCCACCAACCAATGCAATGGTTCAACACATTCAAAAACTCTTTCTTTTAAGACTAGTAATTACTCAATTCAGCTCATCAAATCGAATTCAGTCAAGATGTGCACATGCTTTGATTAATAATCACTCATCATGATGTTCACATAATCACATAATATCCCACGGATGTTATCTTCATGAATGATCAATTAACATAGCACGGATGTAATCATGTATTCATGGAACTATTCCTCACTAGACAAAGTGTTTCACTCAATCACACAGGTGTATATAGAGGTCACTCCATCACTCTACTATCCTAATGTCACATAGAACAAAAATGCCTTTCATTTACCACAATCAATCATACTCACAGACAAGTATCACCACAAGGACTTTTTATTATGTGTTGTAACATGGTTCGGCTAAGAAGAAAAATTGGTTTTTCAAGATCACAAAATCCTTGAGTTAAGAGAGTAATTTATATTTTCATCATTCAAATTCAATCTCTCTTTGGATAACCAATCCCACTCATTCCCAACTTTCCCCTTTTTGCATTAAGCTTTTCTTTCTTAACATTTTATTTTCTTTTCTCTTTTTCATATCTGCTCAACACTTAGCTCAATGCCTTTCATTACTTTTCTTTTCAATTCTCCCAACAACCCCAAACTTAGACCTTAATCAATACCACACAATGATTCTCAACTTAACTCAAGGTAAAGATTTTCACAAAGGATCTGTTTAAGGCTTGAGGTTAAAAAAAAAAGGTAGAACACTTCATGCTCTTTTTCATTTGGGTACAAATCGTGCATTGGATAAGAAAAAGGGTAATAGAAAATGGCCTTGATCATGTGACACAAGTAAGCAAGTTCAATCATAGAAACTTGGGCAAAATCATTCATGCTTTCAAAAGAATAACAATCATTCAAACAAATACTCTGGAGTTCAAAACCTCACACAAGTTAATTCATGTTCCACATACATCAGATTGATGAACAAATCTTAAAGCCCCAAAAACGGAGTCAAAGACTTGTTAACCCTCGGCAAGTGTAACCGAATCGTATCAAGTAATAACTTGGTAAGACCAAGTATCATTTTCCCAAAGGACTCACGGCCTAGACAATTGTGTGGTTTATTGATTAGCTAAGACTTGCAAAACCGATTGATTAAGATTTTAATGCAAATACTCAAAAGTAAATATGTATGCATGTATTGATCAATGGGCAAGAAGAAACAATACACGTGATTTGAATTATATGGATGAATATGTTGTTGGGGTTTATCAATTTCATCCTATCCACTCTCTTGTATTTACGAATTCATCAATCTTTTCATTAATGTTAATGCCACTTTCTAAATTACTTAAAACCCGATGTCTCGGCGAAGAAAGCCTAATCATAATCACTAGTTTACAATGTCTTGTCTCCCTAGCAATTAATCCTCCTCCAAGGGGTGAAAGAGTGTGTTCTTGCTTCGCTCCAGCCAAAGATACAAACCCTAGGACGTCCCAAAGCTTATATATTATTCTAAAAAATACAAAAAATTAGGCCCAAGCCCACAAAAGTGCCGCTCAACGGTAATATCGCGTGACCACTTCTTCCCCTCAGCGGCTTTTCTCCCTTCAGCGGTGCCCACGGGTGTGTGCGAGTGCCGCTCAGCGGTTATTGACGCTGAGCGGTACTTGCTGATTTCTTCTTTTGCACTTTTTGTTTCCTTTTCTGATTCCATCTCTATCCCTTTTCACTTCTTTCATCAATTTCATCTAAAAAGCTGTAAAAACAAGGAAATCAAGCATAAAACCTGTCCAACTCTGTTATTTCCAATAATTCAACAAAATCATGAGTTCAAGCTAATTTCTAAGTCATAAAGGTTGTAATTGAAGTCAATTTTAAGTATAAAAATAACAGTTTTTCAACTGTTATCACAACCCCAAACTTAGATCTTTGTTTGTCCTCAAGCAAATAAGATGTAACTCAATCTTCTACAAATCCATTTAATGGCTCACTACATTTAAAAATCCTTCTTTCAAGACAAATAAATACTTAATTTAGCTCATCACCAAGACTTCAATCAAGATGTGCACATGCTTTTAGTGTTCACTCAATCACATAATATCCAAACAAATGCTATTATCATGAATGATCAATCAACTAAGCAAAGATGTTCTTATGTGTTCATGGAATCTATCCTTACTAGATAAAGTGTTTCACTCAAACACACAAGTGTATATGAGATATTTACTCATTCACTCTACTATTTCAAATCTCATATTTTTTCCACTTACTCTATACACTCTCACTTAATCAATACACATAGTCTCTCACATCACTCAAACATTCAATAATCAATCCCTATAATGCAACTAGAACATAACCAAAACAAACAAACAAAGAAAAATTCAATCAACTGGGTTGCCTCCCAGGTAGCGCTTGTTTAACGTCAAGAGCTTGACCCAAAATCTTCCAACACCCATCAGTAGGTGTCTGATAGCATAGTATCCTTCAGTAGATACTCAATCACCTAGCATCCACTAGTAGATGTTGTGCTATAACAAACTCATTACCAAAACAAAACAAAATAACAAAAGTTCACAATTATATCACCAAATAACAAAAATTAAAGTTTTTAAACCACTAGGCTGCCTCCCAGCAAGCGCTTTTTTAACGTCATTAGCTTGACCCAATAAAGCTCAAGTTCCATCTTCAATGTTGGTGTTCTCCTTTCTAGATATTCTTTTTTTTTCTTCTTTTTGATGAATTTCTTTAGCAATTTGTTAAAACCAGGAACCTGTTTCAATGTTTCTTAAAGATTTCCATAAAGCGCTCAAATTCCTTCTCCTTCCTATGACACTTCTTTGGATGAGGAAGGGGTTTTTCATATGATTCTTTCTTTTACACCTTGTATGAAAGATGTTCTCTCTTTGTGATAGTTGTTCTAGACTTGGTTGACTGCTAAGCACCCTTCTCACCATGAGAAGCTAACAATCATCCGCAAACACTTCCTCTTCTTTTTCTGTTTCACTCTCACTATCACTGGTGGGGGATTCACTTTCACTGCTATAGATGTCCTTTCCTTTTAAAAGGATGGTTCTCTTAGTAGGACATTGAGCAGCTATATGACCCCTACCTAGACACTTAAAACACTTTATGTCACTTGTGCGAGTGTGTGAAGAGGACTCTTTGTTTGGTTTTTCAACTATTTTGGCTAGAGGTTTGAGGGGTTCTTTTGCTTTAGTAAATTTCTGCTCAAAGGGAGACTGAAATCTTTTGGCAGAAATTTTCCGCTGATTTTGTTGTTCTACCTTTATACACATTTGAACAAGTTCATTCAAATCTCTATAAGGTAGAAGTTCAACTTTATCCCTTATTTCCAAATTCAACCCACTCAAAAATCTAGCTAAAGTAGTTTCCTCTGCCTCTGTGATCCCTGCTCTCATTATGTATAGCTCCATCAGTTGTCTATATCCTTCAACAGACATAGACTTTTGTTGCAACCTTTGGAGCTTATCCATAAGTTCCCTTTTATAGTAAGAAGGAATGTGCCTTTTCTTGAGAGCAGTTGTGAGTTCATTCCAATATTTAATGGGGAGGAAGTTGTTGTCGCATTCTTTCTTTGACTAGAGCAGTCCACCAATACATTGCATACCCTTGAAAACTAAGGGTAGCTAGAGAGACTTTTCTTTCCTCTGACACTTGTTGACAGGCAAATATTTGCTCTACTTTCATTTCCCAGTCAAGGTAAGCCTCAATGTTATCTTTCCCATGAAAATGAGGCAATACCACATTGACTTCCTTAGGAGGAGGAGGAGAATTTTCATAGTCACACCTATGCCTTCTTGATGAAGAAGGATAGTAATCTCCTAGTCTTAAGGTTTCTTGTTCACTTTGGGATTCTCCACTCATGCTTCTCTCCCTATATTGAACTTGTTCATCTCTTAACATTTTCAACTCATTGGTGACCATGGCATTGTGCAGTTCTCTTTGAATCTTTTCTTGCCCTATTTTCCTTTCAATTTCTTTGAGTTGATTGACAAGAGTTTGAAAACAAAATTGATCTTTAGGCTCCTCATTAATTCTAGGGGAGTGTCTTCCAGACATTTTATGAACTTAAAAATTTTCTTGAAGTAAAGACTAAGAGAGTTCACTTGAGGACAATATTCCAGGTAAGAGAGGTGGACTTTGTAGGTCACTTAAGTACCAAGTCTTGCCTTGCCAAATATATACTTAGTTACTTACTAAAAGTTTTTAAATCAAAATCACTTCTAAATTCACTAAATATATGGAGACACAACAAACACAAAGAAAGAAAACCTTAGACTCTAAGGCCAGACTCTAAGACTTCCTATGCGAAACTTGCAAATTAAAAAGAAATTAAAGGTGAGGTCTCCTAGGTGAGGCTTAAACTTTTTGGATCTAAGGCACACTCACCGCCTACCAATTTTAAAGTGATGAGACTTTAAGTCAAGTTAGAAAATGAGGGAAGAACACTTATGAGCTCTTCCACTTCACTTGCTTGAAATGGCCAAATTACAAGAATGGAAAAAATTCAAAATACAATGGAAACAACAAAAATTGGGAAAACAAGAAGGTAGTTTAATTGTGGCAGCTTTGGTTTCTCTCAAAGGAAGTGAATTTGGATGATTCACACTAATCTCACAGCTGCCAAGTGAAATATGCTGCTGTTGCAGCAACCAGATTTTATGCAGACCAGTGAAGAACGTGGTTCTGCTGCACCAAAAATCAGCCCCAATGTTGATCTTTCCTTGCTCCAATCCACTCCCTAAGATGCTACCAGTGTTGTGGGAGGTTTTGAGATAGTTCTGCACCCAACAGAGAGCTCATACAAACCACCAATAATCAATTATTAAGCCAGAAAATTAACACTGCTGCTGCCAGAAAACTGTTAAACCAGAATGCACAGCTGTAGTTTTATCAAACAGCTTATGTGCAGGATTTTCAAACAACTTAAATCAATCAATTAATCGGTTTCCAATGAATGGTGGCACTCAAAATGAACTTAGGAAAGGATCTAGAGTGGATTTGAAAAGCAAGAAACAAAGATAAGTTGCAGCTATGATCAATTCGAAACCAAATTTAAACTAGGCAAAGTGTTTGACAAAATGCCTAGCAGAAGGCTGAAAAGTGTGCATCAGAGTTTTCAAATTTGCTTAGTACAGGTTCAAACAACTTTTTATAGTGCAGTTTATGGTAAGATTTGAATTGTGCACTTCTTTTAATTCAATTGAACCAAGCTTTTGTTACCAATCTAACACTGAATCTGATGCATTAATCATACCAAACTCTGAATTTTCAAAATCTGCAACTTATATCAGAAAAAGTGTTGAAAATTTGGTGGTTTGAATGGCAATTTTACACAAACACGTTTGCACACTTAATTTTATGATTTGAGCAACTTTGTTTAACCAAATGTGACTTGTTCAAACTGCCAGCAGAGGCTAAAAGCTTGGAATTCCGATTTTCACTACTTCAGTTGCTATTTAGAACCAAAATTAAGCCAAATCACCAACCAATTTTCATTATAGGAATCAAACTAAACTGTAAACAAATCTGATGACTCCAGGACAACAAATTAAACTTGAACAAGACTCTAGGAATGACTGAAAAGATGTCCAGAGATGAGTTCTAAGCTGGACAGATTCAAAATCATGAAAATCAGAAACAAAAAAAAACTCATTCAATAAAAACAATGCAGATCGGTCCAACTGCTGTATCAATGGACTTCTGGATTATACAGAATGATGCAACTAGGTTTATTGTCTTAGATAATTCACTGTTCAAATGGTATGCACTCATTATAATTGCATTACATCAACACAACCAGGAATGATGTTTCCATATGGTGCAATTTCAGAAAAATGAAAAACCAGATTTGAAACAGATTTGAATATGCATCAATTGGCACCGAACTGTGATGGAATTCAAGATGCACTGAGCTCTTTAATCATTGTTCATCTGATGTGCTTCTATTGAAAATCCAATCAAACTCAGCAGATTTATCCCAAACAAGTGTCAACTCAGAAATTTGACAAAAATAAACCCAAAACACATTACTGGACATGACAACATTAGATTTCCAAATTAAAAGACTCAAAGCAATGAAGTGAACCGATTAAAATGATTAACAATAAAGCAATTAAAAGCTGGAACAAAGAAATCAAACATTGGAATCTATTGGAATTAAAATTGCAATGAAACAGTGTGCACAGAATAAAGAACACGAAGGAAATGTTGATGACAGAATGGAATGAAGGAAAAATTGACTTAGCTGGAGCATGATGCAGAACCTAGGCTCTGAATACCACTTGATGAGGTGGCTCCAGCAAGAGTGACAGGTTGAATGCAGCGGAAAATGGAATCCAGAGATGGCAGCGGAGATGTAGAGTGAAAATCAGTGGTGTAAGTGATGGTTGAAGAGCTGTTTGGGAGGTTGAGAGCTAGCTCAGGCGGCCTTCCACTAGAAGGAAGCTAGATGGAGAAGGGAAGCTCATTGAAATGACTTTTGGACAGAGTTTAGGGTGCTGAAAATGCATCAACAGAGTAAAACTCAATATTCTTCAAAAGTGTTTTTACAAAGGTAGCTGCCATGATTTTATAGGCTAACCATGGAGCTGCAGCGAGGAAGTAATGGACCGAGAATGATGGATCAGCTGCCATGTGGTGACCCATGTGTAAAATATGAAGGCCTTCTAGAAAGGCTTATTAAAAATGTGTTAAAAACCAAATCAGCACGTGGTCTGTGGGTGTTGATGTTGCTATGGTGTGCTTAGCAAAGAGTGGTGGTGCAGCTAGCAACTTGGACATTCATATGGACAGATTTGCCCCTTCTCTTGGTATCTCCAAATTCCACTTAAAATGAAGGAAAAGAACTTGCCCTGTTGTATCCATATCTTCAAGCTCTTCTTGGATTCTTCTAGCCATACTTCTAGTAATGGGTCCCTGCCTTAAGTCATCACTCCCAGCAAGCGCTCTTTTAACGTCATTAGCTTGACCCAATAAAGCTCATGTTCCATCTTCAATGTTGATGTTCTCCTTTCTGGATATTCTTTTTTTTTTCTTCTTTTTGCTGAATTTCTTCAAGAATTTGATAAAACCAGGAACCTGTTTCAATGTCTCAATCATAGGAACTTTAATCTTCAATTTCTTGAAGATTTCCATAAAACGCTCAAATTCCTTCTCCTTCCAATGATTCTTCTTTGGATGAGGAAGGGATTTTTCATATGATTCTTTCTTTTTTCCTCTCGTCCTCTTTTTCCTTTCTGTCACTTTCTTTTTCCCTTCTCTTTTTCCACTCACTTTCTTCATCTTCACACAAATTTTCTTTCTCTTTTCTCTCTCAACCACTTCTCTTTCTTTCTCTACATCTTTATCTTTTCCACTCAACTCTTCTTTTTCTTTTCTCTCTATCTTTTTCTCATCTAAAGTCTTGCCACTTCCAGTGATAATGGCTTGACATTCCTCCCTAGTGTTAACTTCATTATCAACCCCAAAATCTTCCAATCTCTCAATTAAGTGACCAATTTGTATCTCCATCCTTTTGAATGCTATTTCAGTGCTTTTCTGAGTGGAGATGGACTCTTGCATAAATTGTTGAAAGACATCATCCATCTTTGCCATTCTTTCTGATAGAGAGAGTTGTTGTTGTCATTGTTGTTGTGGTAGTCTCTCAAATTGTGCGGCAGCTGATAACAGTTGAAAAACTGTTATTTTTATAATTAATTTTGACATCAAAAACAACCTTTATGACTTAGAAACTAGCTTGGAATCATGCTTTTGTTTATGTTTTGGAAATAAGAGAGTTGGATGGGTTTTATGCTTGGTTTTCCTTATTTTTGCAGGTTTTAAGATGAATTGAAAGGAAGAAGTGAAGTAGCCAGAAGTTGGATTCAGAAAAGGAAGAAAAAATGCATAAAAGAAGAGCCGCAAGTACCCCTCAACGCCACTTTTACCGTTGAGCGGCACTCTGAAGTCCCGCAGTCACCGTTGAGGGGCAAAACTGGAGCTGAGCGTCAAATAGAAGAACCGCACTTACTGCTGAGTGCCATTTTAATGGGTCTTGGGCCACTTTTCTGTAATCTTTAGAAGGCTATATAAGGTTTCAGCCAAATTAGGTTTAGTATCTTTGGCCAGAACGAACCAAAATCACACTTTCTTCACCGCTTGGAAGAGGATCTTGGATGCTCAACCTCCACTCTTCAAATTCTAGGGTTCTATCTTTCATTCTTTCATTATTCTAGATTTACCTATATGTGTTCATATCGATAACATCAATGATCATTCAATTGAATGAGTTAAACAAAGCATGCATAGAGTGTAGAGGAAAAACCCTAACTATTAATGAAGTAAAGCATATATAATCAAGAATCAATTCAATACATGAGAGTTCCAAAGGATTACATCGTTTCCCAAACAACAATGGAGGTTTAGTTCACCATAGACATGGTGAAACTAGATGAAAATAATGAAAAGAATGAAAGATAGAACCCTAAAAGTTGAAGATCGGAGCTTCCACATCCAAAATCTGCCTCTGAGGGGTGAAAGGAGTGTATTTTTGCCTCTTTCTGTCCAAATATATGAACCCTAGGTCGACTAAACCCTTGTATAGTTTATAAAAATAACAAAAAACTGGCCCTGGCCCAGGCCCAAGTCTACAGCGCTCAGGGTAGGAATTGCGCTCAGCGGTAAGTGCGACACTTAGAATCACGCTTAGCGATGACGCCTAGGCGTGAAACAGTGTACTCAACAGTAGACTCTGGCGCTCAGCAGTAGAAATGCCGCTCAGCCGTGACTGCGATACTTGGATTAGCCCACAGTGATGGCACTTAGGTGTCAAACAGAGAACTCAACAGCAAGCTTGGCGCTCAGTAGTGAAAATGGCGCTCAGCGGTGGCTACGATTCTTCTTTTGTACAATTTTCCTTCCTTTCCTGAGTCCAACTCCTTGCTACTTGAAATTCTTCTTTCAATTCATCTTAATTCCTGTCAAAACTAGGAAAAACAAGCATAAAAACCATCCAACTCTCTTATTTCCACAACTTAAGCAAAAACATGATTTCAAGCTAGTTTCTAAGTCATAAAGGGTGTTTTCAATGTCAAAATTAAGTATAAAAATAACGGTTTTTCAACCGTTATCATAGCACAATGATGAACGAATGTTGTTTAATATGAGATGAGTATGTTGTTGGGGTTAGATTTCACCAAGTTCACTCTCATGTATATAAGAATTCTTCTTCATGCATTAATGTTAACGTCACTCACTAAATCACTTAAACCCGATCCCTTGGCGAAATAAGCATGTCCTTAATTACCAGTTGATACAATTCCTAGCATTTCTAGTAATTAATTATGAAGATCAAGAGCTTAACACGACCAAGACTCATACCCTCATCCCTGTGAAATATTACTCTTGGGAGTAATTCAACAAGAACCTGAATTGTAAGGAACCTCCTAGCACTCATGTAATTCATAAATCATGCTATTGAATGAGTTAAATAAAGCAAGCGTTGTCACATGAATTACTCTAACAATTAATGAAAAAGCATATATTATCAAGAATCAATTCAAATACATGAGAGTTCATGATAAACAAATTTTTACTTCCCAAAAACGGAGTCAAAAACTTGTTAAGACCTCGGCAAGTGTACCGAATCGTATCAAGTAATATTAAATGGTAAGACCAAGTATCATTTCCCAAGAGACTCACGACACTAAATAGTTATGTGATTACTCAACTAATTAAGACTCTAAAGAACAAATTTTGGGGTTTTTGGATGCAAATACAATAAAATAAACATGAATGCAATTTGATCAATTGAGGCTAAACATAAGAATGAATGGATGAAGTTAATGATATTGTTGTTGGGTTTAATCTCAGTAGAGTTTAGAGCAAGCTAGACCAACCATTTAATTAGGGGAGTTGCTTAACTTTCTTACCCTGGATTGTTTAACTGTTTATGTCTTAGCTGGAAATTGATAGCATTGATGGTTGCTCTGCTGAATTGAGTGTGAATATTTGATTGCAGTTTGTCATTTGAGAGCAAAAGAAATTTATATAGCTGCATCAAGTGCAGGAGACTAGGAGAAAAGGGAAGAATCTTTTATATTGTGTAAAGTTAGTCCTCTTGATGTTTGTGTGGAAACGGTGCACTAATCCAAATTGTGATTTGTGATTGTAGGATGGAACTGGCAAGGAGATTCAAGACAATTGATTCCAGAAGCAACAAAGTTGAGCAACAAAGCTGAATGAAGTGAACCAGGACCGTAGCAGCCTAGCATAGTTGTTTTCTTTGTATTTGATTTGTTCAAATTGTTTGTAATAGGCTTGTGTTATCCTACTGTTAGCTTTAGCTTTTTTTGTAAAATTGGTGCTTTTTCAAACTCTTGGCAACTTTACTTGCTTTAATTTTAGCATAGCTAGACAGGTGAGTGTGTCTTGATTAGCCAAAGCTACAAGCCTCACCATAGGAGTAGACTTTAAATATTGATTTGATTTGTGTTTCACGTAGGGGTTGTTAGAGTCCGCTGGTCTCTTAATTGTTTTGATTGTTTGACTTTTTGATATGTTCACGTTTTAGGGATTGATAGGCTAAAAGAGATTAAACTCTAAGCCTTACCACATTAGGGTCCGTAATTAGGAGTCTAGTCTTTGAATGTGTTTGTTTTTTGAGTCGTGTCCTTTGATTTTAAAGGTGATTTTAGTTTAAGGGGTAATTAGTTAGTAGCCTAAGACATTTCTGGCAAGGCAAGACTTGTTACTTAAGCAGCTCTTTAGCTCACCTCTCTTACCTGGGACTTGTCTAAGTGGAAGTTTTTAACCCTTTAAATTAAGAAAACTCTTAAAAACAAAGATGTCTTCTTATAGTTCATATAGGTCTTCTAGGTTAGATAATGTTGATGAAATGTTTAAACAAGCTAGGAATCTTCCATCCTTTGGTAAAGACATAGGTGCATTAACATACCTAACTTGGGAAAAAGAAATTGATAAAATAAATCCTTGGTTTTATAGAGAGAGTGAATATTATGTCCTTAGCATATATCTCTCTAAGTTAGAAGAGCATGCAAGTGAGTGGTGGGATGAAAGGCAATATCATGTTAGGAAAGGTAGAAAGTCTTCCATACGTGATTGGCATGATTTAAAAGCTTGCATGAGAAGAAAGTTTGTGCCTTCAAGTATTAAAAGAAACCTAGAACTAATTAGGGATTGCATTGATGATGGAAAATTATTTCTTGAGAGTTTAAATGATCATGGGTTTCTTCGTAGAGAATTAGAATTTGGGGCAAGACTTAAAGAGATCAAGGATAAGAAAAGAGAAAGAGAGATAGAGAGAAAAGAAAAGGAAGAAAGGAAAGAAGAAGAGAAGAGAGAGAGAGAAGAAAACGAGAAAAGAGAAGAGAGAAGAAGAGAGGAATTAAGAAGAGAAAAGGAGAGAAGAAGAAGAGAAGAAGAAAAGGAAGAAAGAGAAGAAGATAAAAGAAAAGAAGAAGAGAGAAAAGAAAAAGAGAGAATAGAAGAAGAAAAGAGAGAAAGGCAAGAAAGAGAGAAGAAAGAAAAGGAGAAATTGTTACTGATGACAAATCCTATTCTTTCAAAGACCATAGAACCTAAAAGGGAAGGTTTCCAAATCTTTACTTCTTTTCCAATAATTGATTATTTTTCAATTTTTAACTTCACTTTCAAACAAATTGTCATCTCATATTCTATGCAAACTTTTTCAAAATATGACAATTCAAATCTTGAATTATTATTATCTTTTAGGAAAGAAATAACTCAAGACAAAAGTGAATTTGGACTTCTAGAATTTCCAAATGTGATAAAACAAAATTTTAGAAGTCCTTATTTCCTTGTTTTTATAGAAAAATTCTTTCTTGGATTGATATTAATTGAAAATATATTTGATGTTTATTGCAGATTTGTGTTTGATCCAGGAGGAAGAAAAATTGGATATAAAAGAATAAGGCCACTCCAAGATGGCCATGCTCCCAAAGATTGTGTGGGGCTTCTTCATAAGGCGATTGCCAGATTTGAGGACAAATCTTTTTTTTTAAGAGGGAGGGTATGATGGAATCCTGCCTGATGTGTTTTCTCAGTGTTCTTTTTTTGTAGTTTTCACATTTTATTGTGCACGTATTTTAGCTTGTAAGGAGCATGGGTTACTATAAATACCCAGCAACTCTCTTGTATTGGGAAACTTTTGAGATTAATGAGAATTAGACTTTTTGAAATAGAAACTATTCTCTCTTGAAAGTCAGGCTAGAGAGTCCAAAGACTCCCTCTAGCCATCTTCCAGCACACTACCTTCATTTTCATTCTTCCATTTTTTTTTATCCACGGTGCTTCTATCTCCTCCATGACGTCACGTTCAACCATTCTCCAGCTTCCTTGCATCAGCACTCCTTAGCCACGTGTTCAGCTTTGAGCACGCGTCACCTTCCTTCCCATATCATTTGGTTACTCCATCTCGCGCATCAGAACCCACATTCTTCATGCCATCACGCCTCAGCCATAGTGTCATTTGCATTTCACTCTCTCTCGAGAGCTCTCCTCGTCACGAGCCATTGCTTCCATCACGATAATCCTCTTTTTCCTCACAGATCCATCTTCTTCCACCATTTCTTTTGATTTCCACCGATTAAAACCTTGTTTCACCTTTGATCCAGACTTTCCACCGATTGTTTTCCCTTTTCTACCGTTTAATCCACTTTCCACTGAGCAATCTAGCTTTCCCACCGTTCAATCTTGAGTTTGAACCGATTAATCGGTTCATTTTGAGCTTTTCCCGTTTTCTAGGGTTTCCTTCGTGTCTCTAGGGATATCTACCAATTAAACCTTAGATCTTAGGGTTTTCTTGAGTCTGTTCATAGTTTAGTAGTTTTCCTTCGAGTCAGCTCCCGATTTAGAGCTTCGTCTACATATCCGCTGCGTCTTCTCTCGTCGAGGAAGGCTCGAGGAGTTCGAATCGTGCTCGCACAGCTTCTATCGTCATCTCCTCGGGTGCTCTTCCATGAAAAGCATATAGAATCAAGAATCAATTCAATACATGAGAGTTTAAGAGGTTACATCTTTCCCAACAACAAATAAGGTTTAGTTCTCCATCGTCATGGAAGAACTAGATGAACAATGGAATGAAAGAATGTAAGAGATAGAAAAACCCTAGAAAGAGAAGAGGAGAGTCATCACCATCTCCAAATCTACCCCTAAGGGGTGAAAAATGTGTTTCTATGCTCAAGCCATCAAAAGATATAATCCCTAGGACATGCAAGTCCTTAAATAGAACATAAAAATAACAGAAAATAGGTCCATGCCCATAAAATTAACAAAAAACAGGTCCCAGCCCACTTAAATGGTGCTTAGCGGCACTTTTTGCGCTCAGCGATAAGTGCAGCTCTTCAAAATGACGCTGAGCGGCAATTTTGGCTAGCGTGAGACAATAAAAATTGGCGCTCAACGCAACTTTTTCTGCACTCTGGTTGACTGGTCGACTTTTCCGGATTCTGGTTGACTTTTCTGCATTCCAACCATTGGTACTTAAACTCTTCTTTCAAATCATTCCAATAGCCTAAAAAATCAAGTGAATCCAGCACAAAACCATTAAATTCTTCTTCAACTCTCTTATACACAAAACTAAAGCAAAAACATGAGTTCAAGCAAGCTTCTAAGTCAAAAAGGGTGTTTTTAATATCAAAATTAAGTATAAAAATAACGGTTTTTCAACCGTTATCACAACCCCAAACTTGAAACTTTGCTTGTCCTCAAGCAAAATGTAACTTGGCTTAAACAAAATACTCATACTACAATGGTCTAGTCATGACAAATTTATGAACACCGAAAATGGCGCCACAAACTTGTTTAACAATCGGCAAGTGTGACCGAATCGTATCAAGTAATAAACTCGGTAAGTCCAAGTATCGTTCTCCCAAAGGACTCACGGCCTAGTTAGTTATTTGA
>JAHCHA010012724.1:31584-46567 GCA_027742795.1 Vigna hirtella
ATACAGAAAATTAGGCCCAAGCCCAAAATAGTGCCGCTCAGCGGTAAACTACCGCTCAGCGGTAAGTGCGCGAGCTCGATTCTTCCCCTCAGCGGCCATTTCACCCCTCAGCGGAGCTAACGTGGGTTTCTGAGTGCCGCTCAGCGGTAAACTACCACTGAGCGGTGGTTGCGGCTTCTCCTTTTGCACTTTTTGATGTCTTTTCTGATTCCCTTTCTGTTCTTCTTCACTTCTTCCACCAAATTCACCTTAAAACCTGCATAAAACACTGAAATCAAGCATAAACCTGTCCAGCTCTCTTATTTATGAAAATATGACCAAAAACATGATTTCAAGCTAGTTTCTAAGTGTTAAAGGTTGCTTTTAGTATCAAATTTAAGCATGAAAATAACAGTTTTTCAACTGTTATCATCTAGCACACCAAAAAACATTTTTCTCTTAGGACAAGTAAATCACTCAAGAATGCTCATCATAGAAAGATTAGTCAAGATATAATGATGCTTTAGCCAATCAAGCTTCAATTATGGTGCTCACATAATCAAGAAATAGACAACAGATGCAAACCTCATGAATAATCAACAACCAAGCAAGAATGTTATCATAGAGTGCATGGAACTATTCCTCACCAAAGATAGTGTTTCACTCAAGCACTCAAAAGTGTTTCACTCAAGCACTCAAAAGTGGTTCACTCAAGCACTCAAAAGTGTTTCAATCAACTCAAAGGTGTATAGTGAGGTGTCACTCTTACACTCTACCATCACAATGCCGCATGAATCAACTTTGCCTTTCATTTAACCATATATCAAACACACTCACAAGCAAGTTATCATCACAAGGACTTTTCAAGGCTTGTATTGAGGCTGGGCGAAGAAGAAAATTGGTTTTTCTAGACAACAAAATTGCTTGTGTTAAGAGAGTGCACAATTCATTCACTCATATTAACAATTAACTCTCTTTCTCTTTTTATGTGAGAAACCAAATATTCAACTTATTCCCAACTTTCCTTTCATTGAGCTCAACCTTTTCTTTTCTTTCTTTTTTTCTCTTTTCTTTTTCTTTTGTTTTTTTGCTTTTGCTCAATGCTCTTTGATAAATTTCACAAAGTTCTTTCTGGTTTCTCACCACCCCAAACTTGAACCGTTCTCCATTACCATAAAAACATACTCTACTTAACTCAAGGTTTTATTTGTTTATCTTTTTATTCTTATTTTTATCTTTTCATCTTTTTATCTTTTTACCTTTTTATTTTTTTTATCTTTTCTATCTTTCTATTTTTCTATCTTTCTATTTTTTTATCTTTTTATCTTTCCATCTCTTCATTTTTTTATCTTTTTAATTTTTTATCTGTTTGTGCTAATTGGGTGCTCTAGGGCAGTGTTCTTTAGTGTTTGCAGGATAAAATTCGAAAAATTTGTACTAGAAGCACAAGATCATCAAGAGAAGAAGGAGAAAGAAGGTCGCAGGTCACGCTTGGGCGCCCCATTAAGGGCGTTGATCGCCATCCTTCAAGTGTCATGTTCACCAAGTTTTGTGCATGAAGTGGTTAAAAATACCAAAGAGAATGAACTTATTGAGATTGAGGGTCCTTATTCAAGGACGGTAAATATGGTGAACAAGAAGATGTTGTAGATAAGTTGGTATGATGAAAGCAAAAGGAACACCAAAATCATAGATGCAGATTGTGCTTAATGTGTCAGGCTCGTGACGTTAAACAAGCGCTTATTTGGAGGCAACCCAATTTCTAACTTTTTCTTTTAAATTTAATTTTGCTTTGTAGATGACAACATCTACTAATGGATGTTGGAAAACATCTACTGATGGATGCTAGGAGGACTCAGATGACTACATCTACTGATGGATGTTGTTATCATAAGGATGATGATTGATAGCATTTACTGATGGATGCTATGTGATTAAGCGTCTACTAATGGATGCTACTGAGAGCATCTATTGATGGATGCTATGCTACTAGACATCTACTGATGGATGTTACTGACAGCATCTACTGATGGATGTTGTTGGATCAGGACTTTTATGTTTTTGCTTTATTTGATTTGATTTTTTTTTTATTTTTGCTTATGTACTTGGTTTAACGAATTATGCGCAATGGTTTGGTATGATGTGATAAGCTGTTGTTTGTGATGAGTAATATTCTTGTGTTTGCTCTATTGTTCTATGATGCATGTTGAGTTAATGATTGTTGAGGCTTTTTAAGCATAAATGCATGATTTCAATTGTGATTAATATGCTGGGCAGGATGTTTATCAAATTGTGGAACTTGATTTAACCTGTGAGAGATTGGACTCTAGAGTTTTTGATTTATTGAATGATTATTACTTTGGAAGCATGATTGATTTTGCCTAATTTTCTATGATTGAACCACTTGCTTGCTTGTTACAAATGATCAAGGCCATGTTTTTCTTCTTCCTTAGAGCCAATGTTTATAGGTGAACCCAATAAAGATCAATGTTTTCTCTAACCTTTGCACCTTGAGCCTAAATTTTAAAAGTGGAAAAACCCTTTTTGAAATGCTTATTGTGGTGGTCTATTAAATTGTTCGGCAGCTTGCCCAAATTGACTTTGTCCCATGCTTGGATGAAGTAACCACCCGTGGTTGAAATTACCTTGGTGGAATTGAGTGCCCATATAGTTAACTTCTTGTCCGAAGTGCATCCTGCATGCGTTGAACACAAAATCCAAGCATGGGTCAAGGTCAGAATGGACAATCAATTTCAGTGGAGGCCTTAGAAGATGTCAAGTTTATGGCCAATCAATTTCAATACCGCCAAGGGAACTACAACCAAGGGTGGAAACCTTACCCAAGCATGGGTCAAGGTCAGAATGGACAAGCTGGACAAGCAGGACAATTCAATAGACCATAACACAACCATCAATATGGCAACAAGTATCTGCATTGAATGAGAAATCATCAAAGCTTGAAGAAACTCTTCAACAATTTATTCAGGTGACTATTTCCAACCATAAAAGCACTGAAGCTGCAATTAGAAATTTAGAGATACAAGTTGGTCAAATGGCTAAGAAGTTGGAGGATATGCTTGAGAACATTACTAAGAGGCACCTCAGTGATTTGAGAACATTAATTTCCTTAATTTTTTTATTTTGGTGATGTAATTTTATAAACTTTGGGACATTGATTTATGTTGTTTTGAGATTGTTTGGTATAACATCTACTGATGGATGCTAGGTGGTTGAGTATCTACTGAAGGATACTAGGTTAGCAGGCACCTACTGATGGGTGTTGGTAAGAAAGATTTTCACTTAATGAAGGGTGCTGGAGGATTTTGGGTCAGGCTCGTGACGTTAAACAAGCGCTACCTAGGAGGCAACCCAGTTGATTGACTTTATCTTTGTTTGTTTTGATTTTTCTCTAGTTGCATTGTAGGGATTAAATGTATGAGTGATGTGAGAACCTAAATGCATGGGGTGAGTGAGAGGCATGGGTATAGGACACCTAGGGCAAGCTAAGAAGAAGGAGAGTTGGTGCCGCAAATGCCGCTCAACGGTAATTACCGCTGAGAGCAACTGCTGCAGATTTGGGTGGACCATTTTGTTTCGATTGGGCTCAGCGGGATTAGGCCCATTAGGTTATTTTTATACGCTAGGGCACGACTTTGCTTCCACTTTCAGATCTCCCTCTTCTCACACACTCTTAAGCACTCTCCAAAGAGTTCTCTTCACTTTTTCCTTCTTCCCCCTTCACAAAATCTCTTTTTCAAACACTTTTGCACCAAGTTTGCACTCAAGTTTGGGGGTATGGTGAGAGCATTTTTTACTCATCTAGCATCTCCACCCAAGTAAGTACAAGCATTTTACATTCTATGGTTTTTGAAAGCATGGATTGATATGAACATGGTTGTCTAAGCATGATTCTTTAGGGATTTTGATTTTTATGCATGATTAGATGAATTAATCTATGTTTGAACCGATTAAAATGCTTGATTTGGGTCTGGAACTAGGAAGATTGCATGTGGGTGGATATTAGAACATGTTTTGGGCAATTTTTAAAACTCTTCAGAATCGCCGCTCGGCGGAAATTTTCCCTGAGCGCGATTCCTGCAGAGTGGTTTTTTTAAGCTTGTTGGGTTGCTGGTTTGATGCACAAGTTGCACTGAGGGGTTCTGTTTGCCCTCAGCGAAGATAGGAAAGATCTTAGGGTGTTGTTTGTGGTTTACTAATGCTTAATGATGTTTCTTGTGGTTTTGTGAATTGTGTTTGATGTAGGGATGGCCTCCTCATCAGGCAAGAGGATCAAGACTTTGGGATCAAAGAGGAAGGATAAGGAACCAGACCGCTCTTGCTCCAAGAAGTTCCTTTCCCGCAAGCATGAGCGCCACTTCAAAGTTGTCAAAGATAGGAGGCAATTAATGGAAAGGAAGGCTGGACTGATACCTGATTTTGCTCCACAGTTTGGACAGCAGTTGGAGAACAGGAACTGGGGGAAGCTGGGCATTTACCCTGCATCAGCTAACATGGCAGTGGTGAAAGAATTCTACACCAACATAAGGAGGTTGGGTGATCATCCTGTTGAGGATTGTTTGAGCTATGTTAGAGGACACGCCATTCGGTATGACCCTGACTCCATTAACAAATTTTTAGATACTAAATGGGCTGGTGAGCAGTGTCAGTTTGCTCTAAATATTGAAGAAGGAGCAGACTTTGGTGATGTGGAGAGTGTGCTATGTGTGCTTGGAGGGCACTTTTAGAGAAACAGGAATGGTGCAGTTGTGAGCATCAGGAGAGTTGATCTGACTCCTCTAGCAAAGTATTGGATGGCATTTTTTCATGCCAACATCCAATTGTGCTCACATGTCTCGAATATTACTGTCAGCAGGGCGCTTCTTATGTACTGTGTGCTCAGAGGGATGAGCATTAACATTGGCCAGTCATATCAAATGAGATACAGGTGTGTGCCAACACTATGAACAACAAAGCACCCTTGGGGCATCCCTCTTTGATTACACAACTATGTGAGCTAGCTGGGGTGAATATCTCTGCACCACCATCTGAGAGGCCTAGGAAAGCTATTAATGAGGGCTATTACAGACAATATTGTGGAGGTGCTGAGGCAGCTCAGCCAGTACCACCATGCCGTCTTCGTAGAGGGAGAGGACCACCACAGGGCCAGGCATCTGTAGAGACTCATGAGGCAGAGCCATTTCAGATGAGAGACATGTATATGTCTTATAGATGCTAGGATGTAATCCATCCATAGAGGGCAGGTGGCCATAACAGAGATGATCATTGGGATGTATGATACACCCCCAGGAAATCGGTGGACCATGGATGAGTTCAAGAATGTGGTGGCATGGCCAGAGGATCGAGCACAGACCAGTGGAGCTGGAGCAGCTGAAGCTCTTGCTATGGATGATGATGATGATGATGAGTTTGAAGATGTTGAAGATGATGGAGAGGAGGAAGATTCAGATGACAACATGGGTTGATGAGGAGCTGAGATAGCATCTACTGATGGATGCTATCACCTCTAGAGCAGGATTTTTATCTTTTGTTTTGTGTTGTTGAACTTATTTGCTTATGTTATTAGAATAGGTTGTGATGTACTCAGTTTGAAACTTTATCTGCTATGATGGTTTCCTTGTTTATGCATGATGAGTATTGTTTGATGATGCTTGGATATTGATTGATGTTGAGATTGTGCACTATATGCTGATATATAGGTGGTTGTTCACGAGATATGTGAACAAATGCATGATGTTGTGATTGTGATTATGATGCTAAACAGGATGTGTATGTGGAATGTTGAATTAGCCTATATGTGAGGTTTTGAACTCCAGAGTTTTTGTGATTGAATGCTATTACATTGAAAGCATGAATGACTTTGCCTAGGTTTTTATGATTGAATCACTTGCTTGTTTGTATCATATGATCAAGGCCATTTGTTGGTAACCCTTTATTAGCCAAATGCATGATTTTAGCCCAATAAAAGAGAGCACAATGTGTTCTATCCTTTGAACCCTTAGCTTTGAACATGTTAGAAAACCCTTTTTGAAAAGCTTTACCTTGAGTTGAGTTGAAAATATCTTGTGCTATTGATAAATGTTCAAGTTTGGGGTTGTTCGAAAGTCTAAAAAGGGAATATCAAAAGCATTGAGCTAAGCATATGAAAAGCAAATTAAAAAGGAAAGAAAAGAAAGAAAAAGAGAACGGCTCAATGCAAAAGGAAGTTGGGAAGAAGGAAGAATGGTTGTGTTTAGATTATTCACTTAACTTAAGGATTTTGTGATCCAGAAAAACCAATTTTCTTGTTAGCCCAGCCACATTATAAGCCATAGAAAAGCCCTTTTGATGATACTTGCTTGTGAATGTGTTTGATTGTGGTTAAATGAAAGGCAAAGTTGGATCATGTGACATTATAATATTAGAGTGAATGAGTGACCTCTTATACACTTGTGTGTTTGGGTGAAACATATTATCTGGTGAGGAAAGATTCCATGAGCACATGATTACATCTATGCTTAGTTAATTGATCATTCATGTGAATAGCATTTGTTGGATACTATGTGATTATGTGAACACCAATGCATGTGTGCATCTTGACTAAATTCTATATGATGAGCTGATTTGAGTAATTACTTGTCTTGAAAGAAAGAGTTTTGAATGTGGTGAACCATTGTATGGATTGGTGGAAGACTGAGTTACATCTTGTCTACTTGAGGACAAGCAAAGTTCTAAGTTTGGGGTTGTGATAACAATTAAAAAACTGTTATTTTTATACTTAATTTTGACATAAAAAACAACCTTTATGACTTAGAAATTAGCTTGGAATCATGCTTCTGCTTAAGTTTTGGAAATAAGAGAGTTGGATGGGTTTTAGATGAAAGAAGTTGAAGTAGTAAGGAGTTGGACTCAGGAAAGGAAGTAAAAATGCACAAAAGAAGAGCCGCAGTCACCGTTGAGCGCCAATTTTACTGCTGAGTGGCATTCTGAAGTCCCGCAGTCACCGCTAAAGGCCAAAACTGCAGCTGAGCGTCAAAATAGAAGAATCGCACTTATCGTTGAGCGGTAATTACCGCTAAGCGCCATTTTATTGGGCCTTGGTCCAATTTTCTGTAATTTTTAGGAAGCTATATAAGGTTTTAGCCGAATTAGGGTTAGTATCTTTGGACAGAAAGAGGCGAAATCACACTTTCTGCACCCCTTGGAGGAGGATTTTGGATGCTCAAGCTCTATTCTTCAACTTCTAGGGTTATATCTTTCATTCTTTCATTATCTTTCATCTAGTTTCACCATGTCTATGGTGAACTACACCTTCATTATTGTTGGGGAACCGATGTAATCCTTTGAAACTCTCATGTATTGAATTGGTTCTTTAATCTATATGCTTTCTTTCATTAATTGTTAGGGTTTTTCTTTTATATTGTATGCATGCTTTGTTTAACTCATTCAATTGCATGATCATTGATGTTATTTATATGGACACATATAAGTAAATCCAAAACTGAAGAAATTCTCCCAAGAGCAATATTGCCTAGACATAGGGATAGGAGGATTGGTTGCCTTTAAGCTTTTGTGCGAATGTAATGCATGAATAATTTCTAGGGAGACAAGACATTGTAAACTAGTGATTAGGAGTAGGCTTTCTTCGCCGAGACATCGGGTTTAAGGTAAATTAGAAAGTGGCATTAACATTAATGAAGAAAGATGAATTCTTGAATACATGAGAGTGGATAGGATGAATCGGAAACCCCCAACAACATAATCATTCATATTATACATCAACCATTTTTGCATCTTTCAAGTCCATTGATCAAAACTTTGCATTCATGTTTATTTTTCATAGTTGAACAACAATATTTTCGGTTACAAGTCTAAGATAATGAACAAATCACATAACTGTTTAGGCCGTGAGTCCTTTGGGAAACAATACTTGGTCTTACCAGTGCTTAGAGATAGGAATAGGAGGATCGGTTGCCTTTAAGCTTCTGTTCGAATGTAATGCATGATTAATTGCTAGGGAGACAAGACATTGTGAACTAATAATTAGGAGTAGGCTTTCTTCACCAAGACATCGAGTTTAAGGTAAAGTAAAAAGTGGCAATAACATTAATGAAGAAGATGAATTCATATATGCATGAGATAACTTAGGTGAAATCTAAACCCAACAACAATATCATCAACTTCATCCATTCATTCTTGTGTTTAGCCTCAATTGATCAAATGGCATTGATGTTTATTTTATTGCATTTGCATCCAAAAACCCCATAATTTGTTCTTTAGAGTCTTAATTAGTTGAGTAATCACATAACTGTTTAGTGTCGTGAGTCTATTGGGAAACAATACTTGATCTTACCATTTATTATTACTTGATACGATTCGGTACACTTGTCGAGGTCTTAACTAGTTTTTGACTCCGTTTTCGGGGATTAAAAATTTGTTTATCAAGTTTTTGGCGTAGGGACTCGTGGTATAACTATTCTATTTGTGTGATTCTTAACTGATTTTAGACTTTTTATCTTTTTATTTTTTTTTATCTTTTTATTTTTTTTATCTTTCTATCTTTTTATCTTTTTCTCTTGTATCTTTTTTTCTTTTTATCTTTTTCTCTTTTTATCTTTTTATCTTTTTAGTTTTTTTATCTTTTTATTTTTTTTTCTTTGTTGTTCTTCTCCTTTATAGAAGACACTCATTGATGCATGTGAAGATTTGAATGAAGAGTAAGAAGAGTTAATTGATGAGTGTTTGAATGACTTGGAGGTGTTAAAACAACTTCCATTGCATGAGGAAAATTTTGAGAAGATTGATACCAAGGAAGAAGTCAAGGGAAAGAAACTGGAGTTGAAAGTATTACCACCACATTTAAAGTATGTTTTCTTAGAAGAAGGTGGGAAGAAACCGGTCATCATTAGTAACTCTTTATCTCTCATAGAAGAAGAAAAGTTGGTAGAAGTATTGAAAACCAACAAAGGAGCTATTGGATGGTCAATTACAGATCTCAAAGGTATAAGCCCAACTTATTGCATGCACAAAATGTTTATGGAAGATGATTATAGACCTGGTTCTCAACCACAGAGAAGACTGAAACATGTGATGAAGGAGGAGGTGAGAAAAGAAGTTTTGAAGCTTCTGGAGGCTGGCATTATATATCCTATCTCTGACAATGCATGGGTTAGCCCAGTACAGGTAGTGCCAAAGAAAGGGGGGATGACAGTAATCTATAATGAGAAAAATGAACTCATTCCTACTAGAACAGTTACTGGGTGGAGGATGTGCATTGATTATAGGAAGTTGAATAAGGCCACAAGGAAGGATCAGATGTTGGAAAGATTGGCAAGTCAGGTTTTTTATTGTTTTTTGGATGGATATTCTGGGTACAATCAGATTGTGGTAGATCCAAAGGACTAGGAGAAGACGACTTTTACATGTCCATTTGGTATATTTGCTTATAGAAAAATGCCATTTGGATTATGTAATGCTCCAGCTACATTTCAGAGGTGTATACAGGCTATCTTTGCAGATCTCATAGAAAAATGCATTGAAGTTTTTATGCATGATTTTTCAGTGTTTGGTGACTCTTTTCATGTGTGCTTGGCTAGCCTGGATATTGTTCTTAAGATATGCGTCCAAACAAACCTTTTGCTTAATTGGGAAAAGTGTGATTTTATGGTGACTGAAGGAATTGTTTTGGGTCATAAGATTTCTTCCAAGGGAATTGAACTTGATAAAGCCAAAGTGGAGGTCAATGAGAAACTTCCACCAACAACGAAAGTGAAAGGAATTAGAAGTTTTTTGGGCCATGCTAGGTTTTATCGAAGATTCATTAAAGAGTTTTCAAAGATTGCTAAACCCTTAAGTAATCTCCTTGTCAAAGATGCGCCTTTTGTAATGGATGGTGAGTGCATGAAAGTTTTTGAGATTCTGAAGAAGAAGCTTGTCTCTGCGCCAGTTGTAATGTGTGATGCCAATGATTATGCTATAGGTGTTGTACTTGGTCAGCAAAGGGAGAAGGTTTTTCACACCATCTATTATGCGAGCAAAGTCTTGAATGAAGCTTAGTTGAATTATGCCACTACAGAAAAGGAATTTCTTGCTATAGTATATGCCTTGGAAAAATTTTGACCTTATCTCATTGGGTCTAAGGTGATCATCTACACGGATCATGCAGCTATAAAGTATTTACTAACTAAACCCGACTCTAAACCATGTTTGATTAGATGGGTACTTTTACTGCAAGAGTTTGATGTGGAAATCTGATAACGGTTGAAATACCGTTATTTTTATACTTAATTTTGATATTAAAAACACCCTTTATGACTTAACTAGCTTGAAATCATGCTTTTGCTTAAGTTGTGAGAATAAGAGAGTTGAAGGTGGTATTATTGGTTTTATGCTTGGTTTTCCTTGTTTTGACAAGAATTAAGATGAATTGGATGAAGAAGTTGAAGTAGCAAGGAGTTGGAGTCAGGAAAGGTTGGAAAAGTAGCACATAGAAGAATCGCAGATAGCGTTGAGCGTCATTTTAGGGCGTTAAGCGCCAATTTCTTCTGTCTCACGCCGAGCGCCACCGCTGAGCGCCAAGTTCTTCTGTCTCACGCCTGAGCGCCACCGTTGAGCATCAGTTTAGTGCCGCAACCACCGCTGGGCACCCTTTTGGGGCGCTGAGCGTCGGTGGCATGGGCTTGGACCTATTTTCTATTATTTTTATGAACTATTTAAGGTTTTGGACGACCTAGACACTGTATCTTTTGACAGAAAGAGGCGTAGAAAGACTCCTTTCATCTCTCGGAGGCGGATTTTGGATGCGGAAGCTCCGATCTTCAACTTTTAGTGTTTTATCTTTCATTCTTTTCCATATTTTCATCTAGTTTCACCATGTCTATCGTGAACTAAACCTCCATTGTTGTTGGGAAAAGATGTAATCCTTTGAAACTCTCATGTATTAAATTGATTTATATCATAAATGCTTTACTTCATTAATTTTTAGGGTTTTTCCTCTACGCTCTATGCATGCTTTGTTTAACTCATTCAATTGCATGATTACTAATGTTGTCGATATGGAAACATGGGGAAATCTAGAACTGGGGAAATTCTCCTAAAAGCAATATTAGCTAGACATAGGGATAAGAGGGTTGGTTGCCTTTAAGCTTCTGTGCGAATGTAATGCATAATTAATTGTTGGGGATACAAGACATTGTGATCTAGTAATTAAAACTAGGCTTTCTTCACCGAGACAACGGGTTTAAGGTAAATTAGAAAGTGACATTAACATTAATGAAGAAGATGAATTCATAAATACATGAGAGTGGATAGGATAAGTCGGAAACCCCAACAACATAATCATTCCATATTTTATACACCAATCACCTGTGCATTCTTCAAGTCAATTGATCAACACTTGCATTCCTATTTATTTTCTGCATTATAAACACCATGTTTACAAGTCTTAATTAATCAACAAACCACATGAATGTTTAGGCCGTGAGTCTCTTGGGAAACGATACTTGGTCTTACCATTTATTATTACTTGATACGATTCGGTACACTTGCCGGAGTCTTAACAAAATTCGGGACAAGAAAGGGAGTGAGAATGTGATTTTTGATCATCTATCCCGGTTAGTGAATGGTGAAGTCACAAGCAAAGAAAAAGAGATTTGGGAGTCGTTTTCAAATGAAACACTATTGTATATTCAACAATGGCCATGGTTTGCTGATATGGCTAATTTTAAAGCTGCAAGAGTAATCCCAGAAGATTTTAATTGGCAACAGAAGAAAAAGTTTTTGCATGATGCGAAGCAATTTATTTGGGATGATCCATTTTTATTCAAGATTGGAGCAGATAATCTGTTGAGACGTTGTGTCACTCATGAAGAAGCGGAAGGAATTATTTGTCATTGTCATGATTCACCTTATGAAGGGCATTTTAATGGAGAAAGAACAGTTGCAAAGATTCTCGAGTCAGGATTCTATTGGCCCACTTTGTTTAAAGATGCTCATAATCATGTCAGAAATTGTGATAAATGTCACAGAATTGGAAGCATCTCTAGAAGACATGAAATGCCATTACAAGGTATCTTGGAGGTTGAAGTCTTTGATTGTTGGGGGATAGATTTTGTTGGACCTTTTCCCCCGTCTTTCAATAATGAATATATATTGGTGGCAGTAGATTATGTGAGTAAATGGGTAGAAGCCATGGCATGTCCCAAGAATGATGCTAGCACTGTAATTAAATTTTTGAAAAGACAAATGTTTGCCAGGTTTGGAACTCCCAGGATACGCATTAGTGATGGAGGATCTCATTTTTGCAACTCTCAGCTTGCAAAGGTACTCAAGCACTATGGCGTGAAACATAAGGTGGTTGCACCTTATCATCCACAGACAAATGGACAAGCAGAGGTGTCTAATAGGGAAATAAAAAGGATTCTGGAGAAAACAATTGCTTCATCAAGGAGGGATTGGTCTCAAAAGCTAGATGATGCTCTTTGGGCATACAGGACGACAATGAAGACAACTATAGGGCTATATGTTTTTCAGTTAGTCTATGGAAAAGCATCTCATCTACCAATAGAGATGGAACATCGAGCTTTGTGGGCTTTGAAGTTATTAAATTTTTATCCATTCGACACTCAGGATAGGAGAAGAAGGCAAATTCTTGAGCTTGAAGAGATGCAGTTGCATTCTTAACATTCCTCTCAGAATTACAAAGAAAAGGTAAAATTTTATCATGACAGGAAGCTGGTAAAGAAGGTTTTTCATCTAGGACAGCAGGTGTTATTGTTCAACTCACGCTTAAAGGTTTTTCCTTGGAAGTTGAAGTCTAAGTGGTCTGGTCCATTTATGGTTAAGAATTTTCATCCACATGGAGCAATTGAGTTGACAAATCCGTCTGCTGAAGATCCACAAAGAATTTGGGTGGTAAATGGGAAATGTCTCAACCATTATTTGGGTGGTGAGGTTGAACGCCTTTCTACAGTCATGAAGTTGGTTGATCTTTGAACGTATTGGATCAGGCTCATGACGTTAAACAAGCGCTTATTGGGAGGCAACCCATCTTTCTAACCTTATTCTTTTTGTTTTGAACTTATTTGCTTATGTTATTAGTATAGGATGTGATGTACTTGGCTTAGAGTTGTATCTGTGATGCAATGGTTTGATGATGATGATTTTTGTGATGAGTGTTGCTTCATGATGATGATTGCATGATGCTGATATACAGGTGGTTGCTCACAATATTGTGAAACAGATCATGATGAGTTGTGATTGTGTTACTAAGAATGATGTTTATCTAAATGTTGGAACTTGAATTAGCCTGTGTGAGGATTGAACTCCAGAGTTTTTTTGTGAATGATTTCTGTTACTTTAAAAGCAAGAATTACTTTGCCCACGTTTCTATGATTGAATCACTTGCTTGCATGTGTCATATGATCAAGGTCATCTGTTGTTATCCTTTCTTAGCCAATGCATGATTTTAGCCCAATAAAAGAGAGCACAATGTGTTCTATCCTTTGAACCTTTAGCTTTAAATCATGAAAGAAAACCCTTTTTGAAAATCTTTACCTTGAGTTAAGATGAGAATATTTGTGTGGTATTGATAAAGGCTAAAGTTTGGGGTTGTTGGGAAATCTGAAAAGGGAAAATAAAGAGAATGAGCATTGAGCTAAGTGTTGAGCAAATGAAAAAGCAAAAGAAAAAGAAAAGAATAGAAAGAAAAGAAAAGCTCAATCCAAGGGAAAGTTGGGAAGAAGTGAGAATGATTTCTTAAAAGAGAGATTGTGTTTAAATGATGAAATTATGAATGACTCTCTTAACTCAAGGATTTTGTGATCCGGAAAAACCAATTTTCTTCTTAGCCCAGCCACATTACAAGCCATAGAAAAGCCCTTGTGATGATACTTGCTTGTGAGTTTGATTGATTGTGGTTAAATGAAAGACAAAGTTGATTTATGTAACATTGTGATAGTAGAGTGAATTAGTCATCTCTATATACACATGTGTGTTTGAGAGAAACACTTTTTCTTGGTGAGGAGTAGTTCCATGTATGCATGAGTAGTTCCAATTATGAATGACTCTCTTGAAGACTTTGACTATAAATTAAGATGTCATCAAAATAGACCACTACAAATCTTCCTATGCATTCCCTAAGGACATGATTCATTAATCTCATGAATGTACTTGGAGCATTGGTCAAGCCAAAGGGCATAACTAACCATTCATACAAACCAAACTTGGTTTTAAAAGCAGTTTTCCATTCATCTCCTTCATGAATTCTTATTTGATGGTATCCGCTTTTGAGATCAATTTTGGTGAAAAGATTTGATCCATGTAATTCATCCAGCATATCATCTAGCCTAGGAATGGGGTGCCTATACTTGACAGTTATGTTGTTGATGGCCCTACAATTTGTACACATTCTCCAAGTTCCATCCTTTTTAGGGACCAACAACACAGGCACAGCACAAGGACTTAGACTCTTTTGGATCCATCCTTTGTTCAATAATTCATTAACTTGTTTCTCTATTTCTTTTGTTTCCATGGGGTTGGTTCAATAGGCTGGCCTATTGGGTAGGCTTGCCCCAGGCACCAAATCTATTTGATGTTCTATTCCCCTTAAAGGTGGTAACCCACTTGGTACCTCTTTGGGAAATACATCATCAAATTCCTTTAAAAGTTTTTGCAACCCCTTTGGTAGAGAACCAAGTTCTTGAGTGATTGAAACAAATGCCTCTTTGCAATAGAGAAGAAAATGAGGTTGTCCAAGAAAAAGATTTTTAGAAATGTTCAAAGTTTGTGGTTGGACAACTTCTTTATTTGAGGCATGGGTTATGGTCTTCTCGTTTCTTTCTTTCCTACTTTTCTTTTGTCCATCCAACTTCTTTTTAAGAATTATTTGGTCCTCTCTTACTTGTGAAGGTGTAAGAGGACACAAAATAATTTTCTTTCCCTTGTGTTGAATGGTGATTTTTTTGGTGACTCCATCATGTAGAGCTTGCTTATCATATTGCCAAGGTCT
>JAHCHA010012724.1:46967-57127 GCA_027742795.1 Vigna hirtella
CTATAATATTATAGACGTCCAGCCCCCTCTAATAGACGTTTAAAAGGCTGAAGCAATGATCTCTTCAACTCCCCCCGTCAGCCTTTTAGACGTCCGTTCTGGAGGGGGACGGACGTCTATAATATTATAGACGTCCGGCCCCCTCTAACAGACGTTTAAAATCCCCCGCGAAATTCAATATTTAAAACCAGAAGACGTCATATTAGTGACTGCCCCGACGTCTATAGTAGTACATCACGTCGGGGCTCCCCAGCAACGGACGTCTAAGGGCATATATACCAAAACGCGAACCCGCGAGGAGATACGCTCACTGTTCATCATCTTCCTCGCGTTTTCCCTCTGCGCCTTGCATTTCCAGGTTGGCTTTTATCTGTTTTGGACCATTTAATCTTACTTTTATTCCGATTAAATTGTTCACTGATGAAATATCTTTCATTTGGACCGATTAAAAATCGTTTTCGGTGCGTTTTGGTGCAGTTTGTTGCGTGTTCTTGGGCGGCGTTTTTTGGCCCACGTTTTAGGTCGTGCACTCCTCCATTTCCCTCCATTTTCATTTCGAATCTGCTCTTCAGGTTAGTTTCTTCGTTAATAAATTTTTTATACGGCTTTGTGTATGCATGTTTTTGACTTTAAAGTCTGCATGTGTTATTGGCTTTTGAATATGCATGTATTAGTTGTGTTATTATAATTTTCATGTTAGATTATAAGTATCAAATCATTGAGTGACCCTTAGTTCCCGTTTGAAATTTAACACAAACGATTAATCTTTTAATCGTTTGTGTTAAATTTTGAATTGTCCGATTGGACAGTTTGAGAAAATTAATTTTCATAATTTGCAATAACATGTGAGTTGGAGTATATGGTTAAGATTGATAAACTTTCGGTTCAGTATTTGTGTTGTTCTCCGGATGCATATTTGATTGTGGTCATCGTTGACTACTCTCATTTCGTGTATTTCGGAGACCAATGCGAAATGTTGCCGAAATTTTATCAAATTTATCATGTAGACTTCAATGCACGTGTCTTAGCAAATTATGAAAATTAATTTTTTTGAATGGGTAAGGCCTAACCTTGTGAGAGTTAAAAACTTAAACTAATGATTTCACGAACATAGAATGGATCGAAGCTGGATGAATGAACGTCGCATCAGTGAAGAATATGATAAGGGTGTTTCGGAGTTCTTGCAATACGTTGAAAAAAATGCTAAGTCTGTGAACGGGACATATTTTTGTCCTTGTGTGCGTTGTCTTAATCAAATACGGCTAGACTTAGGCAATGTGCGTGACCATCTATTCATGTTCGGCATCATGAGGACTTATACCGTTTGGACTTGGCATGGAGAAGTATTGGACCAGCCTACCACGTCACGAGGAACGGATTATGTGGAAGAATGGATGAGTGATCATTTAGAGGACATGATACGTGATGTCGGTGAAGATAATTTTGGAAGAGCAAATTTGTATAATTCTCTAAAAAATGATTCAGAGCAAATGTTGTTCCCCGGATGCTCGAACTTTACACGTCTGTCTGCAACACTAAAGTTGTTTAGTTTAAAAGCAAGGAATGGATGGACCGATAAAAGTTTCACCGAGTTGTTGGAGTTGTTGAAGGAGATGCTTCCAAAAAATAATACTCTGCCTATTCGTAATTACGAGGCAAAAAAAAATTATTTCCAATGGGTCTTGAATATCAAAAGATACATGCTTGTCCTAATGATTGTGTTTTGTACACAAAGGAGTTTGCTTCGCTAAAGTATTGTCCAACATGTGGTTTATCCCGTTTTAAAAAGAAATATGACAGAAACACTGCCAATGAAGGTAATGATGGTGCACCTGCTAAGGTGATGTGGTATTTGCCTATAATACCTAGGTTCAAACGTATGTTCTCTGTTAAAGAAGATGCAAAGAACCTTAAATGGCACTTTGATGAAAGAAAGTGCGATAATCTTCTTCGACACCCTGCTGATTCACCCCAATGGAAAAAGGTTGATGAAAAATTTCCGGAGTTTGGTGCAGATCCAAGAAACTTAAGACTTGCACTTGCAACTGATGGTATGAATCCGTATGGAAACTTAAGTAGAAAACACAATTCATGGCCAGTTATGTTGATGATTTACAATCTTTCTCCTATGTTGTGCATGAAGAGAAAATATGTGATGTTGTCCATGATGATATCAGGTCCTAGACAACCTGGAAATGACATTGATGTTTACTTAAAACCTTTAATTGATGATTTGAAATTATTGTGGGAAGAAGGGGTGGACGTGTTTGATTCACATGTTCAGGAATAGTTCCGTTTGCGTGCAATGTTGTTTTGCACTATAAATGATTTCCCAGCGTATGGAAACTTGAGCGGTTATAGTGTTAAAGGTCCTTTTGCATGTCCCATATGTGAAGAAAACACTAGTTACCTTCAATTGAAGCATGGACAGAAGACGGTATATACAAGACATCGAAAATTCCTTCCTCGTAATCACCGTTATCGTAGATTGAAAAAAGCATTTAATGGAAGTGCTGAGGATGAGGTTGTGTGCAGACCCCGGAATGGTGAAGAGGTGTACAACGAAGTGAAAAACATTGACATTGTGTTTGGAAAACATCATAAAAGTACCCTTGCAAAAATCATTTGGAAGAAACGATCAATATTTTTTACGCTTCCATATTGGTGTCACCTTGATGTTAGACATTGTATTGATGTGATGCACGTTGAAAAAAATGTTTGTGACAGTGTCATCAGAACTTTATTAAACGTCAAAGGGAAGAGCAAATACGAAATAAAAGCACGACAAGATTTGGCTGACATGGGAATTCGATCTGAGTTACATCCACAGAATAGGAAGACGCACCTATCTGCCCCTAGCCTGTCACACACTTTCCAAAAAAGAAAAACAGAGTTTTTGTAACTGTTTAAAAAGTGTGAAGGTTCCACAAGGTTATTCTTCAAATATTAGTAACCTTGTTTCTATGCAAGAGTTAAAGTTAGTTGGTTTAAAGTCCCATGATTGTCATGTATTGATGCAACAATTGTTACCTGTTGTTATTCGAGGCATATTACCTCATTCTGTTAGGGGTATTCTGACACGCCTGAGTTCTTTCTTTAATGCCATTTGCAAGAAAGTTGTTGACCCTCGAGGTTTAGATGAATTAGAAAATGAAGGAATAAGACTACTGTGTCAATTGGAGATGTATTTTCCACCTTCTTTTTTTGATATCATGGTACATTTGATTGTTCATCTAGTCAGAGAAATTCGAATATGTGGGCCGGTCTTCTTAAGGTGGATGTACCCAGTTGAAAGATACATGAAGATCTTAAAGGGATATGTTAAGAATCAGTATAGACCAGAAGCTTCAATCATAGAGCGATACGTTACAGTGGAAGCCATTGAATTTTGTTCAAGTTATATGCCATCTTGTGAACCAGTGGGTCTTCCCAAGAGCAGACATGAAGGAAAATGTTAAGGTAAGGGTGTTCGAGGTGTGAGAATTCAAAGTGTTAGCAGAAAAGAAGTTGACCAAGCTCATTTGTACATCTTAAACAACACTGTTGATGTGATTCCTTACATTTCTGACAACATTAATGAAATAAAGGCAGCAAACCCAAGAATGAGTGAAAAATGGCATCTTAGTGAACATGTCAAAACTTTCTTACAATGGTTTAAGAAAAAGATTTATGCGACTCCAGATGTTTCTGAAAGTTTATTGAGGTTATCTCGTGGACCGAATGCAAATGTCATTACATATGGTGGGTACTATATAAACAATATTTCTTTTCAGACAAAGGTAGAAGATGACAAAAGTAGAGTTCAAAATAGTGGCGTCACACTACAAGCTGAGGCTGTCCACTTTGCTAGTTCTAAAGACAAAAATCCAATCACAACATCCATGAGTTATTTTGGAATAATACAAGAAATATGGGAAGTTGATTATGTCACTTTTAGAGTCCCGGTTTTCAAGTGTAAATGGGTTGATATAAATTCTGGTGTCATGACAGATGACTTTGGTTTCACATTGGTAGACTTGAACAAGATGAATTACATTGATGAACCATTTATCATGGCTAGTCAAGCAAGACAAATATTTTACGTAAATGATCCAGCGAATAAAAAATGGTCAGTGGTTTTAGAAGGCAAAAACATGCATGGACATGATGATGACGATTCTCTTGATATACTTGAGACAACATCTGTTGCATCTAGACCCATTGAAGACCCAGTTGATGACGTTGCCGATGTCATCCAGGCAATTCATAGTGATCACAATGAAGGGATTTGGGAGAAAACAATATCTTAATAGGTTGTGATAGTTAATTATTGACTTTATATTTATGTTCATCAAAATTGAATTATTACTAACCTTGTATAATTTTTCAGGTATGTCGGCCTCAGACTCAGGATCGGGACAAACCAGACGTGGTTGAGGCGTCACACGATTGGAAGATGTGACAGCCGGACGCGTTGATGGGCAAATGAGACATGTTGAGATTGACCCCAGATCAGGTCAGGCATCAGGGCCAAATGTTGATAGGTTTAGGAGTTATCTGGGTAAGTTAGCAAAAAGCCATGTCTCTATCCTTCATGGAACTTGGGATGACGTCCCAGAGGTCGACAAGAACCTCTTATGGCAAGATATCCAGGTATGTTTACTTACAACACTGTTGATATACTTATTTCTTTCATCTTTTAAAATCAATAACATGTGTTCTGTTTTAAACAGCAACATTATGATATTCCAAACACGATACAAATTAGAAAGAAAGTGTTATCGCATATCGCGATAAGATGGAGGGATTTCAAGACAAGGCTGACACAACTATATGTCTTTGGAGACAGACAATATCAAAATCCATGTCAGCAGTATACCTTCACAGAGGAGGACTGGATACAGTTTCGTGCATCTAGAGAGACTGAGGAATGGAAGGTCTGTTTCTTAACAACTTAAAAACCTTTCATTGAGTTCTTATGATTTTACACTTATTTATGTACATGGTTTCACAGGGTAAAAGGTTAGTCGCCAAAGAAAGAAAACGGCTAAACGATGCACCACACTTGTTATCACGAGGTGGTTATGCAAAACTGGAAAAAAAACTTAGAAAGTCTAGAGCGGATGCCTTGGGACTTGAGTCACCGGACCTAGCTCCTGCACCTGCTAGGTACGAGCTGTGGAAGGCTGCTCGGACTAAATCTGATGGGAACATGACATCTTCCTCAGCAGCCTTGATCTCACAAAGAATTGTAAGTTCAAATTCTCCACATTGTTTGATTGTGTATCTATCACAGCATGTCTTGTAAGTGTCTTCGTTTTTGTATGTGCAGGATGAGTTGGTTGAGCAGCAGACTCAGGGAACATTTGTTGGCCCAGGTAGGGACGACATTCTAACAACGGCCATCGGAAGACCCGAGCACCCAGGACGTGTACGTGGAGTTCCTGGGGCGATTTGTCTTCGTGACTACTTTGGCCCCACACAAAAAACCACTCAATCAATGAGTCAGGAGGCACTGAGGCAGATGGATCTTTAGTGGGAGGAAAGACTCAACCAAACCATGAGATCAATGGAGCAACGATTCATGGAGTAGCTACAAGAATAAAAAGAAATACAAAGAGTTCTTGAACCACTAGTGCAAAAAGGGCTTTCGACGTCCGATATTTTGGGCTTTTGACGTCCGACGTACGCCCGACGTGTATGTGGGTGACGTCTCTTCGACGTCCGTGTGCCAGGACGGACGTCTATGTAAACGTCCGTTGTGTCAGGACGGACGTCTATGTAAACGTCCGTTGTGTCAGGACGGACGTGTACATGAACGTCCGTTTTGTCTGCACGGACGTATACATGAACGTCCGTCCTGACAAAACGGACGTCTATGTAAACGTCCGTTTGGTCTGGACGGACGTATACATGAACGTCAGTTTCGTCCGGACGGACGTATTAATGAACGTCCGTTTCTTCTGGACGGACGTCTAGGTAAACGTCCGTTTCGTTAGGACGGACGTCTACCTTGCTGAAATGTTTTAGGTGGGAGCTGGGGGTGGACGTCGTTGTGTGCACTGACAGACGTCTATAGACGTCCGACTGTGCACTAACGGACGTCTACTGGGCGTTTTTTTTTTAAAAATTTGTTTATTTTTTCAATAAAACCACACCTGAAAAGCAGAAAAATGTCCCAGAACAATTTTGCAATAATATAAAAATGCGTTTTATATATAAACAAAGTTCTACTTAATGTAGAATTCAATCCACTACCAAACTATCAACATAAAACATAAACTAAAACTAAACAATGTTCAACAAGAAATATAACTATTCCTAACTCCATCTTTGCAGAAGATAAGCGGTCCACTCCTGCCTTATCTGTTTAATTGTGTCTTCTGTAATAGGCGATGTAGTCTTGAAGCGCTGCAAAATTCAACAAAGATACATTATTGTTTCATATATAGTTGAAGATGAATATGATTTGTAATGTATTTAAGGTATACATCATTACCTCATTCCAGTCATCTGTAATGACTGCTCGAATGATGGTCTTAATCCAACACATCACATAGAAGCCACATTCCCATGAATCTAGCTGCTGGTTACACTAAAATAACAAACTAAATAGTTAAGAATTTAGATCATTCAATAACATAAATGAATTAGAAACTATAAATGACTTACAACCTTTGGATACAAAATTTGAACCAGTTGACCACGAGATTTACCAATAACTCTGTATAGAATGAAAACACAAAGTATAATTAATATGACTATTTTATCATAAAAGTTGAAGGTGAACATCAAATTCAAAGTCATTTTTGGAGAAACACTTACCCTTGAAGCATGGTTCTCAACTCATTTTTCATCCTCCTGTGCAACGAACAAAAAAATATAATTTTACATTGTTTGGGAATGATGACCATCAGCTGCCAGTGCGACCTATCACGAAGGACAAATAGTTATTCAACTAATTAACGAAACTATAATAATAAACTGACCACATATAACAACACCTACCGGTCAATGTATGGCACAAGGTATACGTCTCTTTTTGACTCATCCATCCATGTTTGCAAATAATCTTGTCTGTTTTGAAGTGTGTTACCAGACGGTTGAATGGTCTGAGGTTCAACAAATCCGTACATGGAAAACCGACCTTGGTCTACAACGATTGTGTCCATGTACCTAAAACAACAAAGTTAAGTTGTTAGAAACTATATAACAATGTAAATAAAGTAATACGAAAGACCAAATTGACTATCTTACATGCACCACAGCTGAATGATGGAAATATTCAACATCCTGTCTCCCCCAATCACCTCCAATGCATCAGAAAATGTGATATAAACTGGCACATGTGGGGGAAGACCAAATACCCTCAAATCCCAGTATAGTTCTAATGATGCTTTCTTCAATCTGGGTAATTTTGTAACTAACTTTGATATAGGATCATCCTCCGCTTCAGCCATCTCATCATCTTCATGTATGACTGTATCATGAATTGGCTGCTTCTGAGGACGTGTGAACTGAAGATAAGAATTTACGTCAAAGCTTTGTCAACAATTATATGAAAATAAACACACCTAAAGACATTATACCTGTGGAGTAGCGATGTGGGACATGATCAATGCTCTAGGCCATGCAATAAATGATCCTATGGCCTCCCCCACAAAGTTAATTTCTGGAGTGGGTACAGGCACCTGAGCCTGGGGATCCCGAACCTCGTCAATGGTCACACGCACGTGCTGGGGTAATATGGCAACACCATGAATGGTCTCCCCTCCCTCAAGCACTCGTCCGACAGCCACAATGCGTGGGGGAATAGGTAGAGTATTATTTTCGCCTCGTAATTACGAATAGGTAGAGTATTATTTTCTGGAAGCATCTCCTTCAACAACTCCAACAACTCGGTGAAACTTTTATCGGTCCATCCATTCCTTGCTTTTAAACTAAACAACTTTAAAGTTGAAGACAGACGTGTAAAGTTCGAGCATCCTGGGAACAACGGTTGCTCTGAATCATTAATAAGAGAATCATACAAATTAGCCCTTCCAAAATTTTCTTCACCGACATCACGTATCATGTCCTCTAAATGGTCACTCATCCATTCTTCCACATAATCCGTTCCTCGTGACGTGGTAGGCTGCTCCAGTAGTTCTCCATGCCAAGTCCAAACGGTATAAGTCCTCATTATGCCGTACATGAATAGATGGTCACGCACATTGCCTAAGTCTTGCCGTATTTGATTAAGACAACGCACACAAGGACAAAAATATGTCCCGTTAACAGACTTAGCATTTTGTTCAACGTATTGCAAGAACTTCGAAACACCTTTCTCATATTCTTCACTGATGCGACGTTCCTTCATCCAGCTTCGATCCATACTATGTTCGTAAAATCATCAGTTCAAGTGTTTTAACTCTCACAAGGTTAGGCCCTACCCATTCAAAAAAACTAATTTTCATAATTTGCTCAGCCACGTGCATTGAAGTCTACATCATAAAATTGATAAGATTTCGGCAGCATTTCGCATTGGTCTCCGAAATACACGAAATGAGAGTAGTCAACGATGACCACAATCAAATATGCATCCGGAGAACAACACAAGTACTGAACCGAAATTTTATCAATCTTATCCTTAAACTCCAATTGACATGGTATTGCAAATTATGGAAATTAATTTTTTCAAACTGTCCAATCGGACAATTCAAAATTTAACACAAACGATTAAAAAATTAATCGTTTGTCTTAAATTTCAAACGGGAACTAAGTGTCACTCAATGATTTGATACTTATAATAACACAACTAATACAGATATATTCAAAAGCCAATTACACAGTCACATTTTACAGTAAAAAACGTGCATTCATAAAACTCAATTACATGCATGCAAAAAATTTTCTACCAACAAGCTAACCTGAAAAGTAGATTCGAAATGAAAAGGAGGAAAACGGAGGAGTGAACGGCCTAAAACGCAGTCCAAAAATAGTCAAAGAAGCCGCCCAAGAACACGCAAGAGTCTGCAAAAAAACCGAGGGAAAAAGATTTTTAATCGGTTCAAATTAAAGGTATTTCATCACAGAGCAATGTAATCGAATTGAAACTCAATTTAAACGGTCCAAATACGAGAAAACGCACCTGGAAATCAATGGCGCAGCAGCGTTTTGTGGAGGAAGACGATGAACAGTGTTTTCGCGTTTCCAAATGGTAACTGGTCACGTTCGCGGGAGCACACGTTTTATAATCTTAGACGTCCGACAATCTGGGGGACGGACGTTTATAATACTATAGACGTCCGTTTTGTCACTAATATGACGTCTTTGACGATTTAAAAATCATATTCGCGGTTGGCTTTACACGTCCGTCCTGGGTTGCGGACGTCTATTGTACTCGACAACTGAACGTTTCAACTACCCAGGCAGTTCATAAACGTCCGTCCTGGGAGGGCACGGACGTCTATAATATTATAGACGTCCGTGCCCGCCAGACTGGACGTGTAAGGACCTGAAGAGAATTAAATATCCAACCACCCTGTCAGTATATTAAACGTCCGTCCTGGTAGGGCACGGACGTCTATAATATTATAGACGTCCATGCCCCCCCAGACTGGACGTTTAAGGACCTGAAGAGAATTAAATACCCAACCACCCTCTCAGTACATTAAACGTCCGTCCTGGTAGGGGACGGACGTCTATAATGGCTGCCATGGTACTTGAAAACGTTCAGCTTATAAACGTTCAGTTGTCAGCCTATTAAACGTCCGGCTCGGCCAGGGACGGACGTTCAAAAAGCTACACATGTCTTTGTTCAGCCTATTAAACGTCCGTCACCTGGGACGGACGTTCATAACCTTACGAACGTCAGTCAGCTAGGACGGACGTTCATAACCTTACCAACGTCCGTCTCGGACAGAAACGGACGTTCACAAATTCACATGATTTTCACTGTGAGCCTATTAAACGTCCTTCACCTAGGACGGACGTTCATAACATTATAAACGTCCGTCTCGGCCACGGACGGACGTTCAAAAAGCTACATGTTTTCACTGTTCAGCCTATTAAACGTCCGTCACCTAAGACGGACGTTCATAACATTATAAACGTCCGTCTCGACAACGGACGGACGTTCAAAGGGCAAACACTTGTTCACTTGTTCAGCCTATTAAACGTCCGTCAGCTAGGACGGACGT